>PVJH01002452.1:131319-168621 GCA_004026705.1 Nesogale talazaci | reverse complement strand
CCGCAGGAACACTGCCCACACTTGCCATTAGCTTCCAGCACACACCAGAAGGGTGTGGATGGTCCGTCGGCTGCCAGCCTGTGGGCTCTGTGGAAAGGGAAGGCGTTCCCCACTCTGGCTGCCTGAAGAGGTTATTGTGCCCCCACCGGAAGTGGCTTTGTTCTGTGCTTATAAGGAAACTCAAGACCCACGTACCACCTTAATTCCTCTTCTCCTGCCAATGTTCTCGGAATGGAACAGGCAAGCATCTGTGATGTTAGATCCACCCCCAATCCCCCCACCCCCGGCCCCCCTCCATTTACAAAGAAGATCTGTTCAGTGTGCAGCACAAAGCAGATCTGGGTACCTGGGGTGGGTAGGGGGGGTGGGGGGGGGAGGAAAATAGAAAAACTATTCACTGTCTTCTCTTTGAGGCTTGAAGGGAAGGGAGGGAGGTAAGGAGGGAGAGAGGGAGAGAGGGAAAGAAGGTTTTGGGCCTTGGGGGGGAAAGCAGAGGCAGATGAAGACCCACCCTGCTTCATGAGGGGTCACTTGCCTTTGTGGGGCACAGAGGAGCCTTCAACTGATCTGGGGTTCCCACCCCCCTCCAAGCTCAGCATCCCATTGCCATAGAGGCTATGGAACATCGAAGCTGCACAGAGCAGCCCGGCGCTGGGAACCTGCACCCCTCTTCAAAGGTTGTCCTTTGGTCAATCTCCCCACCACCCTGTGCCCCTGCTTCCCTGTCTGTGGCTGGAAAAATCACCTCTTCCATTTCCTCCACCTCTCTGGAGCCTCGGGAGGCATCCGAAGTCTCAGAAGAAGTAACAACATTATAAATAAAGGAATTATCGATGTGATTGATGGTTTAAATTGAGCCTTGGGATCTCTGCTAGTTAGAGCCTGGATCAATAGTAATAACAACAATAAATAGGGGATCCCTCAGCAGAGAGTCTATAAAAGACTCCGTGGTGAGGCTGGAGGACACAGAAACCGAAGAGCCTTCCTGGGTGGCCCACAGTAGCTCAACCGACCTGCCTTTCCAAGCTGCCCAGAGCCGGTTGCTGCTGCAGATGACATTCCACAGGGAAACTGGCAGTGCTCCATGGAAAGAAGGCAGGGGGTCAGCGAGGGAGGGGAAGTGAGTCTGTCTGATGAGCAAAGACAGCAAAGGTGGGTGCCGATGAGCAGAGAAGTGTCCACCAAGAAAATCCCAGCAGGGTGGAGGGGTGGGAGAGATGGACAAGGTGCAGGCTGCACCAACCATGGCAGAAATGCCCCCACGGCCTCCAAGAGCCAATCAGAGCCATGCTGGAGAGGGCACAAGATATGGCCTGAAATCCTGGATCTGACCCAGGCACGACTTAACCTCATGACTTGAGCTGCCACGGAGCCTCCCTAAGCCTCCGACGCCTCTGTAAGTGGAGAAAACAGCATCTACCCAAGCTGCTGTCAGGAGCCCTGGTGGCACAACGAGTTGCATGTTGGGCTGCTTACTGCAAGGTCTGCAGTTTTGAACCCTCTGGGAGCCCTGGTGGCATAGTGGTTACACAGCCGGCTGCTAACTGCAAGGTCAGCGGTTCGAAACTACCTGCCGCTCTTTGGGAGTTAGAAAGGCCTTTCTACTCTCATACAGAGCTAGAGTCGCGGAAGCTCTCAGGGACAATCCTATACACCCTATAGGATCGCTCTGAGTTGGCGTCCGTCGACTCAATGGCGGTAAGTTTGGTTTTGAGCTGCTCCTTAGGAGAAAGTCGGGCCTTTCCGCTCAGCCTCAGAAACTGCGGGTGTCGTTCTACTCTGTCCTCGGGGTTGCGGTGAGTCCGAATAGTCTCGGTGGCAATGACTTTGGGTTTGGCTAGGGCTGCTTGGCCCAAGGTACCAGCTGAGAGAAGAGTAAGGAAGTGTTCTGCAAGATGTTCTGAGTTTGGGTGAGCCTGTTACCACATGGTCAGACTCCCAGGAATGCCTTCTTTCCTGACATGCTCTTGCCACATTCCAGTTGCCCCCAATACCAGTTTGCCGGTGTGCTGTACCGCGTGGATTATGTGGAGATGCCCCTGGAAGCTGTGCACTGGTATTCCAAAGGAGAGTGCCCCGACTGCACCCTCCCCCCCCCCAAAAAAAAAAAAAAAGAAACAAACAGATTTCAGTGGAGTGAACAGCCTAAGATAGGCTAGGGAGAAAGGTCTGATGGGCTGCTCCCCTTGATCAGTCAATGCCCTACTCTTGCTTGGGAGGGAGCAGGTGGTGGGTTTGGACGTGCTGGTGATCGTGAGGATGGCACGGGACCTGGCAATGTTCCACTGTGCTGTACGTTGGGACCTCATGAGTCGGAGTGGGCTCCATTCTGCAGCCTGTCTCTTGGTGTGCATTTCTACCGCTGCCGCTCCTTCATTCTCTGTTTGCTTGTCAGGACTGGCACACTTGCGCTCATCCTTCACGAGGGAGAAAGGCCTACTGGTCTTCAGGAGAGCTAAGACAGACAGCTTCTTCCCAGTATACAGTCGCACCTATTGCGTCCAGGAGCTGCTGGGTTTGTTGCTCCTGGTTTTCCTGTGCATCTGTGAGGCCTTTGCAGACTAACCATGCCCGGCACTGCCCTCAGTGAGAGAGGGAGTGGGTCCAGCTGGGTCAGCTTTGCCTTTTGCAGGGACTGTCTTCCCAGCACTAATTTGTCAAACGCTTTCCCTGCAGGACAGGGGAGTCGGTGTAACAGATGGCACAGCGTGCATCAGGTGGGATGAGAAAGATGCCTTTTAGAGGCAGATACCAAGTCTAAAAAGGTTATATGAGCCATCTAGAATTCGAAAATGATGGCGATCAGGGGAGGGAGGGAGGAGGAGAGGGGCATCTCGGCTCTGGCAGCACTGAGTGCCTATTGATGGGGACAGGAAATCTGGTGGTGACACAGCATGATTGCTGGCATCCATGCCACTGGATGCCAAATACCAAAAAAAAAAAAAAAAAAAATGGCAAAGATGACAAAATTAACACACATTTATCACAGTAAAAAAAAAAGTCTAGAAAGGGAACCCAGTAGGATTAAAGTCAAATCCCAGGACCATAAAGATTCTTTTCTAGAAGGACCAGCTCTGGGCAGGGTCCGAACTGCAGGTTATCAAATCTCAGCCCACAGACCTGAGCCCTCAGCTGTTGTAAAGAATCCAAAGAAACAAAGACCCCCTGAGATAAATTTCCTTCCAAGTACTAACTTCAGAAATCAACAGAGGACAGCACACTCTTGTGCGTGAGCTTGGCGCGGTGCTGAGATGGATCACAACAGAATCCTCAACCTCACCCAACGGGGCGTCTTCACACGTGATAGCTCCCAGAGGGGCGACGACTCTGTGCTAGGCCTGCACACCCGGATGCACTAGTACACGGGTATCAGTGTATTAGTAAGACACTAATTAGTAAGACACTGCAGAGACACTTGCAGGCACACACATGGATGGCATGCTAGGTCAGTAATTCAGACAGAGGAACATTAGGGCGTGAGGCTAGCAGAGAACAGAGAATTTCAATCCTCGCGATAGATTATTGTCCCTGACCTGATTGATATTGTGGACTTTTATAATGACTTGCAATCATAGAGTCATAATTTGAAGTCGTCTCACAAAATCAGCAACTTCAACCCTCAACCCAGAGCATGCAAATCAAATCCTCTCTCACCTTCCCAACACACTGCCATACATACGACCTCTGCTCAACAGTGCAATGATGGAGAGCCAGTCACCTCGCTTGGAAAGCCACTTGATCATTGCTGTTAATAATAATAGCTATAATTTACTGAGGGCTAACTCTATGCTTGGGACTGGCCTCGGTCCTTGAAGCTATACCTCAGATAGGCTAGTATCTGTCACATGGTAATGTGACTCTCTTGCGGAATCTTAAACCGACTCTCCGAGAAACCGATTTGCCCATAAGGATGCCTCTAGCATGTGGCAGAGCTGGAATTTGCACCTGGGACATAGCCCTTGAATTTATCAAACTTGATGAATTTGGTAAATTGTAGCGTGTAGGAAAAGCGTTCCTTGTAATGAGCCTAACGCTACTCTGCTGTCACTTTCAGTGACTAATCCAGGTCCAATCTACAGAGTTTCCAGCATCTGCTTTTTGTTCCACGAGGTCTTCATTTTCGGCCATAACCTAAGTGCCACAAGGGTTGACTTTAAAGAGCAGAAATCTGTTTCCTCAAAATTCTAGCAGCCACAAATCCAAATCAAGGTCTGGCCTGCAATAAGTCTTTCTGTGAGCCTCTCTCCCGTTCTGGTGTCTCGGCGTATCTCTGCTTGTAGATAATCTTCCTTATTGTTTGTCTGTCCTCACGCCCACTCCATGTCTTTCCCTAGACCTCTTCGGATCTTTCCAGGTGGACTCAGAAGAAGATATGGAATGAGGGACATCCTTTCTGGTGTCAGACAGATGTTGACTGGAAACAGAGAATACCAGAAAGACATTTGCTTGTGTCTTATTGACTATGCAAAGGCGTTCAACCATGTGTCATAACAAACCACCATAAGAAGCGCAACATTGCAAAGCGTGGAATGTCTAGAGCACTTAATTGTGCACATATACAACATGTGCATAAACCACAAGGTAGTCATTGTGGTACACAAGGAGATAATACAGAGTTTAAAATAAAGAAATTGCAAAAATAAGAAAATAAAATAAGGGAATTGCGCCTCAAGATTGTATTCTTTCACCAGCCTCATTCCATCTGTTTTCTGAGCAAATCATCAGAAACTGGATTATATGAAGAAGAATGAATCATCAATATTAGAGCAAGACTCATTAACAACTTGTGATATGCAGAAGACACACCTTGCTTACTTTAAATGAAAAGGACTTGAAGAACTTTTAAATAGATCATTTTATGGGGGCTCTGATAGCTCTTATCACAATCCTTACAAGCATCCATCATGTCGAGCATATTTGTACATTTGTTGCCATCATCATTCTTTAGACATTTTCTTTCTACTTGAGCCCTTGGCATCAGCTCATTTCCTCCCTCCCTCATGATCCTTTGATAATTTATAGATATAAAAAAATCATGTCTTACACCAACCATTGACTCCCTTCACCCACTTTTCTGTTGTCCGTCCCCCTGGGAGGGCATTATAGGTAGATTATCATGATTGATTCCCCTTTTTTCTTCTGACCTTTCCCCTCACTCTCCTGGTATGGGGTCGAGGGGTTTATCTGTCCTGGAGTCCCTGAGTTGTGAGCTCTTATCTGCACCAGTGTACCATGCTCGGATCTAGCTGGATTTTTAAAGGTAGAATTGGAAGCCATGATAGTGGGGGTGGGAGGGGGAGCATTAAAGAACTAGGGGAAAGTTGTACAGTTCTTGGTGCTATACTGCATCCTGCCTGGCTCCTCTCTTCCATGTGACCCTTCTGTAAGGGGATGTTCAACTGTCTATAGACGGGCTTTGGGTCTCCACTCTGTGCTCTCCCTCATTCACATCAATATGATTTTTTGGTTTGGGGTCTTTGATGCCTGGTGCCCAGTCCCATTGATACCTCGTGATCTCATAGGCTGGTGTTCTTCCATGTAGACTTTGTTGCTTCTTGGCTAGATGATTGCCTATTTATCTTCAAGCCTTTAAGTCCTAGACTCTATATCTTGATAGCCAGGCACAACTAGCTTTCTTCACCACATTTGCTTGAAGCACTTATTGATACAGATGAAGAAATTGCCTTCAATATAGATTAAGGATCCCTTTTGGTGGAGTGGTTACACATTGGCCTGCAATTCCCAAGGTTGGCAGTCCAAAACCAGCAGTAACTCTGCAAGAGCAAGACTGGGCTTTCTATTCCCATAAACAGTTATAGTCTCTGAAACCTAGTGGGTCATTATGAGTCAGCATTGACAGTGAGTTTGGTTTTGGGTTCAATATAGATTAGATCTTAACATAAAGAAAGCAAAATCCTTACAACCAGACAAGTCAGCAATATGCAAAGCAGAGAATAGAGTGGCACTGCCAAGGACCTCATTTTACTTGAGTGCATAATTGTGTTAGACTGGACTGTCTAGAAAAGTCAAACTAGTGACAGCCATATCTGAAGAAGGAATGACTTTATATCAAGGGAGACTTTTATATCAGGGAAGTGGCCCAGCCTAGTACAACTTAAGCCCCTGGGTAAAATGCTAGCCATAGGCCCTCTGGTCTCACACAGCTATGGGCAGATGAAGCAGGAAGGCCAAGGAGGAAGCTGGGAGATCTTAGGCCAGTGCGTGCAGAGTTGTGTGGATTGCAGATCTACAGGAGCATAACAGGCCACCGACAACTCCCAGGGTAGACAAGCCAGGAGGACTGCCAGCCCCAAACATGAGATACAGGGCCCAATCAGGCAGGAGGGAGAAGGGCAAGGGAGAGAATTTCTTCATACTATCTCTTATATAAAGGCCACACTCTCAAGGATAGGTTGGATTCCACCTCTAGTTTTACACCCCTACTTTTACCACTATCTTCACCTTTGCACATCATCAAACTGACAAAATCTAACCATCACAATAATGAATGCCCGTGAAAGCAGCGAAGACCATAATGCATTGAACAAATCACCCGCACGAGTGCTAAAACTCAAAATGGTCACCCCAAGGTCTAAGGTGCACCTGATACAAGACATAGTATCTTGAAGTGCCTCAACTTTTTGCAAAAGCTGGACAGTGAATGAGGAAGACTGAATTATGGTGTTGATGAAAACTTGAATATTCCATGAGCTTCCGGGAGAAGAAACACATTTTCCCTCAAAGTAGTACAGCCATCATTCTCCCTAGAAGTAAGGATGCCAAGACCTCATGTTGCCTACATTGGGTATGCTGTCAGGAGGGCCCAGTCCCTGAAGAAGGACATGATGCTTGGTAAAGTAGGGGGGCAGCACAGAAGAGGAAGACCCTTAACAGAAGGGTTAACAACATGGCTGCGACCGTGGTCTTGAGTCTCGCACTGATTATGAGGGTGCTCCGGGATCAGGCAGGGTCTTGTTCTGCTGGACGCGGGGCCTTGGCGTGTTGGACACCACTCAATGGCATCTGATAACTGCAACAATTCTGATGGCTTGTAACTTCAAAGCAATAGGTTTAAAATCCGTGCTACACTGATGTGACCTCAATTGATCATGCACATTAGATTACATGATGGATGGTGATTGAATGATGCTGCATTTGATTATATTTTGGAATCTGCTCTATCCAAGGCACACTGATTGATGAAGATCTAGGATTGCAGCCTTCAGTATGAAAGAAGGCCCTAGTCCTTACCACTGGACCAAAAGGTAACAGCATGGTAGATAGAGAAAAGAGTGAAGCTGTCAAGGATTTCATCTTGCCTGGGTCTATCATCAATGCACATGCAAGCAGCACTCAACAGGTCAAACACATTGCACTGGGTGAATTTGTTGCACAAGACCTCTTTTTAAAAATAGTTTTATTAGTATATTGGGCCTATATCATACAAGTCCAGAATTGAAGTCTATTAAGAAGAGCTGTGCAATCCTCACGATCAATTTTAGAACATTTTCCTCTTTCTTAAACTCGTTATCAGCTCCCCAACATCCCCTGCCATGCCCCGATGTAATTACTAATGAAAATACAGTCTCTATAGGTTTACCCACCCTGAATTTCATATATACAGAGAACTATAAAAAACCAAAACCAAAAACCTGAACAATGACAAAAAAAAAGAAAAACATCAGCAGAAAAGAAAACAAAATATTAAAAACTGGAACAGATTATAACCAGTCAAAAGAGAAATCAATTGATAAAGTGGTACATTTCAACTTAACATCAGCTGTCATAACCTTCTCTAAAATTCTGTCTCATCAGTGTAAGATATGACACAAATAATAATTTATAAATTGGACTGAGCCCTGGTGGCATAAGTGATTGAGTGCGGGACTATGGCCCATGGGCTTGGTGGTTCAAATCTAGCAGCAGCTCTCAGGAGCAAGTCTGGGTAGCTCCCACGACCACCAGAGGGCAGTGATACCTAAAAAAAATAATAGTTTATGAATTATCAAGGGTTCATGAGGGAGGGGGGAGTTGGGAGGAAGGGGCAAAAATGAGGAGCTGATACCAAGGGCTCAAGTAGAAAGACACTGTTTTGAGAATGATGATGGCTGCAAATGTACAAATGTGCTTGACAGTTGTGGTGTGGGTTGTTATAAGAGCCATAAGACCTCCTCCAATAAAATAATTAAAAAATTCGGCCCAGTAGCAAGGCTATTCACAGATTGCTACTTTGAGTAACATATGCCTGATCCAAGCCAGCCCTGATGTTTTTTCAGTCACCTTGAATGCATGTGGAAGTTGTATAGTTACTAGAGACAACCAAAGAAGAATCGATGCACTTGAATTATGGTGCTAGTGAAGACTACTGAAAGTATAAGAGACCACCAGAAGAACAAACAGGTCAGTCTTGGAATAAGGGCAGCCAAAATATGCCTTAGAATCAAGGTGGTAAGAGTGTCCATCTCCAACAAATGCACAAATGTGCTCGACACAGTGGAGGGGTGGATTGTGATAAGAGTTGTACAAGCCCTCAATAAAGCGATCTTCTAGCTGACAGACTGTAGACATGTTTTCAGGAGAGACTAGTCCCTAGAGAAGGACATCATGCTTGGTGAAGTTGCACGGCAGTGAAAAAGGCAGATTCTCAACAAGACAGATTGGACACAGTGGTTGCAACAAGAGTTCAAGAAGAGGCTGCACAGGGCCAGGCAGTGGTTCCTTCTGTACGTAGGGTCGTGCTGAGTTAGAATCGATGAGACAGCACCTGCCAGCAACAACTCCCACTACTTCTTGAAGCCACCCACTCTTAACACTGGAGCCACATCCTAGCCACATGGACACCTAAAACTAGTCATCGTGGTGTGATAGCTGTGCATGTATGCAGTCACAGGACTGTCCCTTCCCCTCTGCTGCCTCCCTCCCCTGCCATGTCCTCCCCTCCATAGGGCCATCTAGGCAGTTCCCTCTCAGTGTCCTATCACTTCTCATCAGGGTTAGACCCTGTATTCCGAGCGCTCCACTGAAGATGCCACTGGCTTTGAGGGCACGGTGGAGACACACTTGGCTGTCCCCAAGAGGTCAAGGGCTTGACCCCATTAGTGGCTCCCCAGGAGAAACATGGGAGTGTCTGTTGCCTTGGGAACGCTGTGGGGCTTTGCTACTTCGCCCTATGGGGTCGCCATCAGCCAGAATTGACTTGACAACCACACGTTTGTTTTCTCACATCACGTTATCTATTGACCATTCTAAAAGACCTGCAGGGCTTGGGGGCGGGGGGTGGGGTTGTTTTTAGTTTGCTACCTTATTTTAATATAAACTGCTGGAAGCTACTTCTGTAGTCTAGATTTTTTTAAATATGGATGTGTGTGTGTTTTTCCAGTTTATTATTCTGGCTAAGTTTTAAGATCATATTGAAGTTATATTTTGTCAGCCAATATTTTAGCTAGCCTTGCAGCTTGGAGTTGCCTGCAAATTGGGTAAGCAGGCTTTCTCTGCCAAGTGGTTGATCAAAGGCAGGCAAGGGCCCAGGGCTGAATCTCATAGCATCCACTCAAAAACAAAACCCATACAAAATCCCAAGAGTTGCTGTCAAGGTGCTTTCAATCCCAGAAGCGCCGAGGCAGGGAAGTGCTCCTGGGGCTCTCATGGCTGGGTTTTCAGTAGCAGTATGCCAGGCCTTACTTCCGAGGGGCCTCTGAGTAGACACAAGCTCGCAGCCTTGGGGTAGCCGCTGAGCATGGCAGACATTTGCCTCCTTTCCTCCAGTGGCTGTGGGCCATCGACAGGGGACTGCTTATTAGGTGACACCAATTCACAAAGCTGAGTCTAGTTCTAATGTCCTACACCAGACATGGCTACATGCTTATAGTGAAACTAGAAGTTTGCCCAGGGGTCCCTCTTGAAAGACAAAATTGAAATCCAACTCAGGGAATCAGGGCAAAGTCAAGGCAGGGATGCCAAAGTTTATAAATAGAAGTGTTGGCAAAGGATATTGGAAGCACATAGATGGTCACAGAGCACGCTAATGTGCCTCGGGAAAAGCGTGGCCAGAATTCACCTAAGAGGCAAGTATGGCAAGTTTCATCCCATGTACTTTGGACATTTTGTCAAGAGAGACCTGTCCCTGAAGAAGGACTTCATACTGGGTACAGTAGAGGGTCAGTGAGAGAGGGGAAGAGCCCGGACAAGACAGATAGACACAGTGGCCGTGACAATGAGCTCACACATAGACCACTGGTGATGCTGGTACAGGAGCAGACAGGGTGTTGTCCGGCTGTGCATTGGGCCCCTATGAATCGGAACAATGGCAGCAATGTGACAATGGACCTGCCCAGGAGGCTAGGGGGTCAGCTGAAGACAAACTCGAGTCTTGGTAAGAGATCTGACTACACAGACAGAAGAGAGGTGTTTCCGGCAGTGTCCTCGTGCATTTCTCACTGTGTCACGCTGGCCAGAGCCTCCTGGTGTGGCACAGATACCCATCCTTTCTGAGGGCACCTTCCTCTCTCACAGGTTCTGCCTGACTGGCTGCACCTCCTGGCTTCTGGTCACTATCAGGTCCATCCATTATAAATGGACCGGGGATGTGATTTACCCCTCTCGATTCCACCTTGTTCACATGGACATCTTGAACACTGGACAAATCATTTTCTGAAATGGAAATGCATTCTATATGGGACATAAATAATTCACTAGGGTTCCTTACCACCATTCCCCCCCACCCCAGCCACACACACACATACACATACACACATAGGCGCACACGTTAGGGTTTCAGAATCCTAAATCAAACTAGCTTCAACAATAAGGGAACTGCCGGGCTCTGGCAGAGGCACCTTCAGGGTTGGCTGATTTGCTGACTGGACGATGCCCACCCCTTCTCTCTACCCCTGAGAGCAGTACCTTCATGAGTCCCCTCACAGCTTAGTAACACGCTGTCAGAAGCAATGGAGGTAGTTCTGGAGGTTTGTTTCTTCAAAAAACAAATGTTTTGTTGACACATACTTCACATTTTGTATACTTCAATGGTTTAATTATATTAAAAAGAGCTGTGCAACCATCACCCCAGTCAATTCTAGAGCACTTTCTTATTTCTTATACTCATGATCATTAGCAGTCCATTCCTCCTTCCCCCTGCCCCTCAATCCCTTAATCCCCTAATGGTCAAATAAATCACTCCCTGCTAGTGAATCAGCTCTGGTGCTCCTAGAGGGAGCATAAAACTGCCCCTGGGGGCTCTCAGACTGCCACTCCTTACTGGGGTACAAAGCCTCAGCTTCCTCCTGAAGAGCAGCTGGGGGTTTCAAACTGCTCACCTTGAGGCTAGCAGCCCAGCTCCAAATGCCTATGCCTCTGGGGTAACTAAGAAACTATTAATTCCGTTCCTGTCTCTCTAGATGTAGCATATGTCTTTGCTTCCCCCCAAGGAAAGGGAGACTGGATTCTTTGCCTCTGGTTTCCCCCGCAGGCCTGTGCTCATGTCTCATGGCTCAGTTAGCTGAGGTAGGCAAGTGCCCAGGAGTGAGGTGGAGGCTGGGGAATTCCAGTAGCCTTCTTCCTCTCTAGGCCTTTGTCTTGGCTGACTTCTCTGGCTCCCCGAGCTGCCCCCTCCCCAGGGAAGGTATAGACCAGCTACAGAACCACGGAGCGCTGGAGTTCTGGCAGAACTGCAGCTCCAAACACCATCTCTTCCCTTCCCTGGACGTTTCTGAGAAGTGGTTTGCAAACACAGTGTGCATGAGGCCTCTGCAGTGTGTTTAAATCCTGTGGGGGCTGACCTGCCTAGTGGTTAGAGGGTGGATTGGGGCCACAGTGCTTTCTTCCAAGCTCTAGCCCAGCTGCTCATTCCATGTACCTTGTTCTCTCTCTTTCTTGGAGTCTCCCTCTTCTCACCCCTAAAATAGAGATCATCATATCTTCCTTAGAGGAGTGTTAGAAAGATTGGCACCACCATGCCCCCCCCCCCCCAACAAACAAAAAAGCAAACAACTCACTGCCCTGAGTCAAGCCCACCTCGCTGTGGCCCTGTAGGACTGGGGGGACTGCCTCAGAGGCCTTCTGAGACTGTCGCTCTTCAGGGGCGTGGGCACCTCATCTTTCTCCCACCGAGTGGCTGGTGGTTTCCAACTGCTGACCTTGCAATTAGCATCCCAACCTGTAACCACTGCACCACCGGGGCTCCTAGAAAGACTACAGGAGAGGGATCTAAACTTCAGAGCAATTCCAGTGTATGGTATTCATGTGTGGCTGCTCTCCTGGTCCCACTCTTAAAAACCAAACCAACCAACCAATGAAACAAACAAACTCACTGGCTGTTGCGACAGACTCACAGGGCCTGGAGGTAGGGTCTGCAAGGCTGCAGCGAGTCTTTACGGGAGCTGAAAGCCTCATCTTTCTCCTTCAGGGGAGCAAGTGGATTCAAACTGCTGACCCTGCAGTTAGCAGTTCTTCTAGCAACCTCACATGTCCCCAGGGCTGTGGGACCCCGCCCTCAGACTCTGAGACAAGGGTTCGGCAAGGTAAGGCAGGGGTGGGGTCTGTACTCTTGACCAGGGTCTCAAGGACCCTGGACTCTGATGCAGGGGGCTCCACCCCTGAGAAGCCTGGCTATGGAATGGCAGGTGATCTGCACCCCTTCGGGGGTGGACACACTGTCTGGGGAAGAAAAGTCCCCCACCAATTCCAGCCAGCTGCCCCATCCTGATGACGCCACTGCCCTTTGGTGGGACGCTGCCCCTGTATGAACCTGGCTCAGCAAAGAGCCCTGGCCTGGCCTCAATGCTGCTGCTCCACGGTTTGTCCCATTGAGACAACTGCTCTAAAATGTCCACTTTGAGGCCACTCAGCTTTCCCAACCAGTTCCCCCCTCCACCCCAGGGATTACCATGGTCTTGTCTCCAAATGTGACCTTCTGACCTTGTGACCATGGTCTGTCTCTAAACGTGACAGCCTGTTCCAACAGCTCCACTTTCCTTCCTTGATCTTTTATGAACTCTAACGTGACTTTTTCCCTCCCCAAACTTGTAGCATCACTTGTCTAGTTGCTGGATAAACTTTTTTAAAAAAAGGAATCACTCCAAATTTGGGGCCTTACACAAAAAGCATCTGTTTGTGCATGTACTGACATTTGGGCTGAGCTTCTGCTGGTCTCACCAGGAGTCACCACGGGGGCAGCAGTCCCCAACTTGTTCCAGATGTGACGACCACATGCATAGGGTCTTAGCAGGGCAGCTGGAATGGTGGGGCTGGCTTGGCTTTTGTCTGTGCGGTCATCCACCCTCCAGCAGGCTGGCCCGGGCTGCTATCCATGGTGCCCACTGGGGAAACACGGAGAGAAGAGTGGGTGCGGCAAACCCCCTGAGGTCTGAGCTGGTAGATCAGGCCTCATCACATGGTCTTATCGGCCAAAGTCAGTCACCTGGCCAGACACTGCAGAAAGCGGGCCTGGTGTCTGCAAAGAACTCTCAGACCGATGGAAGTCGCAGAAAGCTAGAAGGAGCCTTGAGACAGAAAATGGTAAGGGTAACAATGAGGGCAATTCCTTGTGCATTTGCTGCATGCTGGGCACCAAGCCGAGTGACGCATGAGCTTCATCGCACCGAGCCTTCAAGCTGACCCTCTGGGGGAAGGATGTGGTGACCCCCCTTTGACAGTCGGCCACATCCAACCCCAAGACCCAAGGTTCTGGTTGCAGAGGGGGCTGTATCACTAATCAAATACAAGGGGAAAGGGAGCAAGAGAGGGGATCGCAAAAGATTTATCAACTCAGGGCACACACACAGAACCCTCTGCCCGTCACTGCTGGCCCCCAAGCCCTCAGCAGCCCCGCTGGCCCCTCACCTGGCTTTTGGGTGAGATCAGGGCCCAATGTGGTCGGAGGCTGCATAAGAGGTTTGCGAACAAAGGAGCCAGCTCCTCGTCACTTGCCCCACAGACACATGGCTGGGCAGAGCATCTGTTCCCAAAGCCACACAGAAAACCACCTCTCTGTGAGCTCACCCCTGACGTCAGCCTCGCAGCACCCAGAGAGGCCTGTGCCTTCCTCCCACTCATCCCCTGTGTTCACCAATGACTGGAAACATCTCAAAATAGCGCCTGCTCCTCAGCTGGGCAGCTGCAGGGAGATTGTGCGGGGCTGTGGCGGAGGAGGGAGCCTGCTGGAACCAGTGCCCTTAGAAGAGTGTTCTTCCCAGGCCCCCACTCCTGCAGGCAGCTCTGATTTTGACCTGGCAGGATGCACAGTTGTCCTGTGAGACATTCCTGGGTGGATGTGGTCCCTTGTTCCAGAGGCAGGTCTCTGGGGCTCCGGACAGCCAGAAGGCAAAGGGCATCAGAGGCTGCAAGCAGGCCCCACGAGCCCTGGTAAAGAGGTGCTCGGGTAGAGAGATCTCTGGGACAGTGCTCTGCTGTTTCTCTGCACCCCCGATCCCACCAGGCTCCCTGCGGAGCTCCTGCCCCATCAGTTGTCCATAAACCCAAGGCTTCTAAGTTTCCCAGAGTCCTGCACGATGGTACCTATTGTACATAAGCAATAAGAAAATTGAACAACAAAATCTCTTCAGTGGGGTCATAGTTCAAGTACAAAAGTCCCTGGCCAATGGAGCACAGGCAGCAGTTGCATGAACAAAGTGGATCTCCCCACAAACCTCTAAACCCCATGGCTGTTGAGCTGACCTCACCCCGGGGTGAATTTACAGGTGCCAGGGTGAATGAGCGCCCAGAGTTTTCAGAGGTGGGTGGAGCAAACACCCGGAGGGGCCTTCTAGGCGCCAGAACAGACCTGACAGCTGCAGGTGGAACCTGATGGACTCAGAGTGACAGATCTTCCTCCCACGTTGCTGGGTAGACTTGAACCGCCAACCCTTTGCTTAGTAGCAGAGCACGGGCCGTCCACACTGTTCAGAGACCTCAGAACCAAACTCAGCACCATTAAGGTGATGCTGACCCATACCGGCTCCCCTGCCTCGCCAGAGTCTGAGACAGGAACTGTTCACAGGGGTAGCAAGCCCCACCCTTCTCCCACGGAGCAACCCATGGCTTTTTGGATCACAGCTTGACATATAACCACTGCACCACCAGGGCTCCTTCAGAGGCCGAATGGGCCTGAACATCCTACCCAGAAATGTTGTCAAGTTAAAAAAGGCACAACACCTTTCTATCACCTATCTATCTATCTATCTATCTATCTATCTATCTATCTATCTATCTATCTATCCATCCATCCTTCTTTCTTTCTAGCTGTCTATACACATGTATATATATTGTGCATATATACATGATATATGTGTGTGCAAATATGTATGTATATGTATGTATATCTATCTAGCTATCAATTGAACTCATCTTTCTATCACCTTTCCTTCTAATCCCCAAACTGGTCAGATATCCTTCGAGGAGGGAAGAGGGGTTCCTGGGGGAGAGGAACCATGAAGGTAGATAATGAGGACCTTCACTTCCCTTTTACTATGAGTTTATTACCATTTCAAAATGACATGATTAAAAATTAAATGCACTCCCCAGCAAGGCATCGCTGAAGAAAATGTTCCACTAACAAAATAGAACCAGTTTGGTTTTATTGCTCAGTTTTTCTTGTCCCTGGGAATTAGGCAGAAACAGCCTGCTTGTCTGCTCCCCGCCCGCACACCTGTGCCTGCCCTCCTCTCGCCGTGCCCACAGGTCCGGCTTTGGCCCCTCAGCCCCTCCCCAGTCTCTGAATGCAGGACCTTCGTGGGCCCTCACCCTCTGGGAGACACCGTCTCCCCCACCTGCCTCCTCCCAGGGGGCCCCTTGGACCCCGGCTGGGATCACCGCCTACACTTGCTTCAGCCCTCAGGGGTGAGGCAGACAAGGCGTCTAGTCCTCGAAGCAGCCCCCTCGCCCTGTCCTGCAGTGAGTGAGTCACTAGCACCAGCTATCCCAGCCCCCAGGGGCCCCATCACAGCAGCACATGGGAGAGGAGGGGGTGACCTACAGACCTGGATGGCCATCAGCTCAGTTCTGCCCTGTGCTGCAGTGCCACCGTGACTGGGCACGGGCTCCACGGCAGGGGCCCGAGTTGAGTGGGTTTGGGCTGGGACCCCAAACTGACCCTGACACAGGCTCAGTGGGGAGGAAGGAGAGAGACCCCTCCCTGGCTTCCCCACCCCCACCCCTCTGCTCAGACCACCCTGTCCGGCTGGCTCTTCTGGGCATATCTGCAGAGATACCTTGGGGAGGATTTCAAGAGTTGCCTGTCAGCGTTGTTGAGCAAGACTGAGGAATTCTGTTATCTCCTTTCCAGAAAACAGAGGAAGAGAGCTCCTTCCCCTCAACTTGATTTTCAGACTCTTTTACTTACAGTTGGATCTGGAGGCAGAGGACTGGACTAAGTGGCCCAATCAGGCCCTGCTTATGCAGGAGAAACAGTTAACACACTGGGTGATGAGTCAAAAGGCTCCAGGCTCGCGTCCACCCAGAGACTCCCCAGAAGAGTGGTTGGTGATCTGTTTCTGAAAACATCAGCCACCAAGCACCCCTCCCACAGGACTCTGCCCGCTCGCTGGCAGCCTGGTTTGGGTAGCAGGCAACTGCCCCCTTGGTGGCTGCCCGTTGGCGCCGAGTGATGAGGTTGGCTCCTGCAGCCTCAGGAGTGCAGGGAACTGGCACTTCCTGACCAACCCTCAGCAAGGTTCCAGGACTCCCGTGACCTTCAGGAAACATTCCCTCCTCTTGTCATGGTAGGCGTCTGTTTCAATATTGATAGAGATGTCTCTTTGAAGTGATAATGATGGCTCCCCTCTCCCCCCACCCCTCACCCCCTCCATCCCCCCATGAACCAGGCAGGGTGTGCTGGGAACGCAGATGGATTTCTTCCATGACACTCAGCCCTCCTCATCTGCTGGTCGGTCTCTCTCAAGTCCTCTGGTTATAATGCCTGGCTCAGTCAGGGCTTCCAGGAATCTCTTAGTACGTCATTATCCCTGAAATCACACAGCACGCGGCAGTAAGCCACGTGACAGGGGGCCTTGGGGACAGGACAGACACTGACAAAGGCCCAGCCCCACAAAGAACCGAGGCAGGACTGGAGGCAAAGCCCCTCTGGGAGCCCCGCGTGCTGCGGTTAGTAGCAGCTGCCAGGAGCTTTTGCATAAGTATGCTACGTTAGGTGGGTGTCTGGTCAAAGCCAAGGTGGGGGCGGTGGAAGAAATAGTCAAATTGACATGAGTTCAGAACTGAGAGTTATTTTGAATTCTTTCATTTTCAATTAGAGTTCCTCCTTCGTCTTTAAAAAAAAAGAAAAGAAAAGGTTTTTTTCCATGAGGGAGCCAGGGAAGCCGTAAAACTGGTAGAGGAAGAGAGACAGGGCGCACCTGGAGGCAGGGAGTGGGGGTTTAAGATGACTTTCTGGCATCTGGCAGATGCTAAAGGCTTTTGAGCATGAGAACAATGGCCTTGGGGCTGGAGAGGATCCCCACAGCCAGGATAACCCACCGTTCTCTTTCCCTGCCTGAGGAGGGGCTCCAGGTTGCAAGTCTGCGTCCCGAGGTGCAAGCAGGACACCACAGTCTCCATTGGAAAACCCCTCACGCAGCAGCCCACGTTCTTTAGCAGGTGGGCGGGCGCTCTGCTAGTTTCCCCACGGCCTCCCCGGGGGCGGGCATGTTTGCAGGTGAGACCCACTTGGGGGCCTCAGCTGCCCTTCGCATGGGGGCGTCAGGCCAGTCAGAGCAAAGGGACCTTCCCAGGGAGGTGGCAGGGAAGGAAGATGTCTTGGTGGGGACAGGACATCTAATAGAAGTAGGCATCGGCTGTCCCCAAGGGCCAGCAGGGTAGACAGTGTTTTGAGAAGTTCCCAGCCTTCCTTTATTGGGGTCACACACACACTACAGACTGGTTGACACTGCATCCATCCCCCCTCGTGGTCAGCCCCTGGGTGTCAGAGCAGATGTGGCCTCCGTAGGGGGTTCAATGGTTGGTTGGACAGAAATGGATTCTTCCAAGGTGCCTATGGATGTTCGTGGGGGCGCATTTGCCCAGACGCACACACACACACCTCCAGTGACACTCACCATGACCCGGGCTCACCCTCCATGACACTAACCTCCCTTTCCTCTCCCCAGCCTGAAGGTAACTGTGGGACCCACTGTGACGTGGGACTAAACGTGGGTATTTACCAGGACCTAGACTAGCCTTCTGGGTCCAGAGCTAACCACTGTGCAGACCGGGGGAGCCTCCGCTGCCTAAGCTTCAGAACCCAGCAGAAATGCCAGCTCCCTGGCACCAGGCAAAGTCCTCTACTCCCGTGGAATGCTGGGAAGCCAGATTTCAACTCAGACGATGTTTAAGACACCCGGGAGCAGAGACAAGCAAATGTTTGCGCAAATGCCCTCCCACTGAACCTCCCCCTGTCCATCTGTCCCCCAGTGCTCATTCACTGAGACCGCCACTGTGGGCAAACAAGACAGGCCCCGAAGATGCAGAGAGCCTCCCTCCCTACCCTGGACCCGCTGCCTCCCCGGGCTGCAGCTCCCACAGACTACTCCCCTCCTACTGTGCTCCACCCTCCCCCTTCCCCCTGCCCCCACCCCGCCCCATCCCTTTCCTCATCCCTTGGATCTCCTTCCTCTCCCTTCCCATTCGTGCTGTAGCCCAGTCCTCTGTAACGACTTAATCTTGCGGGCAAGGTGACAAGCTGGTGAATCGAACGCCGAGGTGCTTTCTCCCCACTCCAGATTCATTTGACGATTTCTCCCAGACGCGGCACTAAAACCCTTGATTCAATTTCCCTTTGACATAATAACCGAATTAGTCTCGTATTGTCATACATAAATTACTAGCCAGTCAGGGTGCCACCAGGGGGAGAGTGCCAGGCATGAGCCTCCAGAGGGGTGTGACGTTGACAGGCGGGGACCTGAATAACAATGGGAGACCCGAGGGGCAACAGCTAATCATATCTGACAAACGAGGAGACTCCCCCAGCTGCCACAGAGGTAAACATTATTTACCTTCTTCCCTGCACCCCTGGCCATTAAGATGTCACCGTGGGGCGCCTTGCACCTTACAAGAGATACACAGATCTAAATATCATCCCCATTAAATAATGCTCTGTTTGCAAAGGCTCGGTTCAGGGAGGAAAATGTAATTTTGTAGAACACAGCTGTAGCCTCTAGACCTGGAGACCGAGCTGAGCTGGGCAGAGAGGGGGACACAGATGCCCTCTTGGCACCAGGGTACTCGCTCGTTCTGAATAGAGGCAGCAGCAGCAACATAGCCCTAACCCCACCCCATCCCCACTCCCCACCCATCAGGCTTTGAGGGGGAGCACTGGCCCGGAGTGTGGCCAGTGCATAGCCAGCTGAAATGAGGTGATGTCCCCACCTGTCCACTGGCTACTCAGTCCACACCAGGGCCCTGGGTGCTCTTCTAATGTCCCCCTCCCCCTGGCCATCCTGCTCTTCCCAGCACAACCCCCCTCTCCAAGCCCTTGTTAGATCTTCCCCATTCCACCTCCTAAACGCTCTGCCTCCGCCTCGGCTCTGTGTCCCCATGCTCTGTCACTACAGCCTTCCTGCCGGTTGGTTGCCTGGCTTTCTCTTCCTGAAAGGAAAACGTGACAGTCATGTTTGTCCCCGTGAAAATCCTCCATTGGCTCCCTGAAGCGTGATGACCGGCTCCCTGGCAGGACCTGTGAGATGAGCCTGAGCTGGCTCTCACCCATGGCCCCAGTTCGTTCCAGGGCCAAGCAAGCACAGACTGTGATTTTCTGGGATGACTCCTTCACTTCCCCTCTCCTCTCACCTTGAAGGTTCTGTGTCAGCTCTGATGCTGGATGCAGCCTGTCCTGTCTTCTCTGTTCCCTTCAGAGCCATCACTGTCTTCCCTGGGCCTCCACTGGGCCCCAAGGCCTTCTGAGCACTGGATGCTTCCTGACTCCACCTCCCTTGCTTGACATCAAGTACTTTGATGGAACAGTTGGATCCCAAGCACCGCTACCCTCCCATATAGAGCTCGGACGATGTAGGGAAAGCACACATCCATAAAGGTGCACTAAACCTAGCCTGGTGCAATCTGAGACCTCATCTGGGCCTGCACACCTTGACATGAAAACACTTGCTTGGCAATTGACACAGTCAACCTTCAGGGTGCACTACATCTCTGCCACGGGCCCAGCACTGGTCAGAGGCCAGATGACCTAGGGCATTTCAGTTCTGATGAGGTAGGAATCGACTAGGTGGCCACCAGGACAGCAGGGCTAGCACTGTGCTTGCTGTGTAGGAAACGGTAAGCCCTCACCTTTGAGGGATCCGCTGCTGTGGACTGTCGGAAGAAGCTGGCCATGTGGGGAGCCATAAAGGAAGCAATGAGAGAGCAATGATGGGCAGAGGTCATCCCGTATCCAGTCAGACTGTGTACATGCGCATGCACACCCAGCCCCTGCACAGAGAAGGCTGTGAGAGCATGGACCAGCATGTGGACCTCGTCAGCCCTCTGTCCCCAGATGCCACTGGGGGTTGGGGCAATGGATCTGTCATTTGCTTGTAGCTTCTTATCAGTGATCTTGTTTCAATCCTGAGCTGCTTAACTACATTCCGTTTCAATGTTTAATTATTTAGGGTGTAGCCTCCCTAGAATCCCAAAGACTTGAAACCTATTTATGGCAGGGACTGAGCTTGGTAGAAGTGAGATGGGAGAACAACTTTCCTGCCCCCACCTCAGCAAGGACCCTAAACTGCCCTCAGCAGGGAGCAGCCACTAATCTCTTCCATCACCCCTCCCACTGCTGTGAGCAATCTAGTTCTCAGGTTTTAGGCAGCCCAGTTCAATGTCAATGGAAACTTCCATCTCTTATCCAACTAAGGCCTCTCCCCACCCCAACCCCCCCAACCCCTGGTCAGGCCCAGGTCCACAGCCTGCAGTGGGGGCGGAGGCAGCCTAGCTAGCCCTCCTTCTCCCTCCTGGCCCTCTCCTCCCTGCACCCTCACTCCCCATGTGGCCTCTGGCTCCGCTTTCCTTTTCACTTGTGCCAAGTGTTAGTGATTCTATCGGACAAATGAATGACCTAGCAGGCGTTCAGATACAGGCTTCCTGCCTAGGAAACTTCATGACTCTGAGCCTTGGCTGGGGGTCCTCCTATAGGGGTTCATTGACAAGGGGAATGGGCTCCCCGCTGATGTTCCATGAGTCCTTCTCCCTCACCCCCAGGGCCTCCCATCCCCTGCACAGCCTCCTCGGGCCCCTCCCATAGCCAGTTCTCACAGGTGAAGCTCTCACCGACTCCACGCCCATCTGGCCTTCAGGAAAGAGCCTCACACCTTCGCCCAAGAGTTTTTCTGACCTTCACTGTAGTCACAAGAAGACCCAAGCCTTGAATCCCCACAGGCAAGGCCGTAGTGACTGTTCTGGTCACAGGCCATGGCCCCCTGATCAGCACATCTGCTTTCAAAACAGATTTTCCAGATGCTTCTGTCCTTGGACTTGGATTGGGGTCTAAGACTAAGGTGACCAGCCGTCCCATTTTTAAAAACAATTTAACAATGTCCTGCAGCATTTAAAAATTAAAATAAATATATTATAATACTATTTTTTTCATTCTCTGAAAATTTTTGTTGCTCCTTATAGACCAAACTTTTAATCAAGTACACCTCCACCGTCCGCCCCCAGTCAATGGTGTCCAGCTTAAAATCTGGTCACTTTAGCTAAAAAGCAAAGAAGAGATTCCTCCAAAGAGATCCCCAGTCTCACGTCTCTTCCTCCCTGGCTGGGGCCGTTGGTGAACTGAGGGCTACAGGGTCACATTGGCCCATGTCTGTGGCTGTGTCTAGTCACGTGTCCATTGATTGGTCTGGGTCCTGATGGGAAATGGGTGGCATTGCTCAAAAGACACATATAACCAAACAGAGTTGAAGAGACTATGTATGTAAGCAGTCTCTTCAGTTCTCTTTGGTCTTACAGGACACACACATACAAGTGTGGGCATCTTTGTAAACTCTAACCAACAGGAAGCCTCTTGACGCCAAAGGACCACAGGAGGCAGACATCTTTGGAATTGTGGGAAATGTGGGGCTGCTGGACAGATGGTGCCACCTCGGGCAGAGAAACATAGCTACTCTCAAGCCATGATCTGGCAGAGAGCAGAACAGGGGACAGACATCAGTCTTAGCTCTCTCTACGCACCATCCAGGGGCCAAATTCAGCCAGAAGTTCAAAGTCAAGGAAGGTCAATTGGTACCATCTGCAGTCTCAGTCCAACAGGGACAGGGTGGAGAGGGCGGTGGAAGAGGAGCATCAGGCGGGAGTGGGTGGATAGCCAGCTCATACACCCCATCCACACACGGCAAAATCATGTCACCCATCGTTCCCAGCTTGGGGCCTCTGGAAAATAATGTGTACATCCCTTTGACAACCAAAAGCTCATCTCACAGGTCCATCTCTGTTCCCCTGACCACTCTGCCTGAAGGTATCTTCGCCCCCAGGACAGACTGACCACGAAGAAGAGGTGGGTGCTGGAGAGCAGGGATGGCAGCACCCCTTCTGTGGCAGAGTGGGTTCGGCACGTCGGGGCCCATCTCCGCCGTCTGCAGGAAACCACGGAACCACAGACACAAGCACAGTTGCCGTGTTTGTTTGACTACCTGCCATCTTGGATGACGTGGCCAGGGCAGCCCTGTTGCTAATTAGTACGCGTAATTAGGGGTTGGCTCAGGTGTGCTGGCTGAGGCACACTGAAGATGCGAGGGGCGGCCAGCACACGGTTGGCTGACGGTCCTGGAAGGAGGACTCCTGACTCCGTGTGAGGTCTTGGGGAAGGGGCGCGAGGAGCTGCTCCCAGTCTGCTCCAGAGGCCTGGCTCTGGGCTCCCCACACAGGTGGCACAGCCTCGGCCCAGACTCCTCGAGGCTGAAGTGGCGGCTGAAAGCCTCAGTCACTCTGTGGAGCGGGAGGGTGCCCGCAGGCCAACAAGCTCCCCATGGGCCAGTGCCTTGTGCAGCAAGGATCGCAGATCCTACAGATCACCCCATATTTTCGTCTCCCGCCATCGGATGGGCTGGCCCTTGTGGGGACATGACCCAAGGGGCAGAAGGCCCGGGCCTCCTGGGTCCCCGACGCTCTGCAGCTGAGCAACTTCCCAGACAGGATGCGGGTGGCTAGAGCCTAGGTTGCCCCTGCCCGAGGCGCACGTGGACGCAGAACCTCTCATGCAAGATTGGGCAATTGGGCAAGTCGGGACCTCACCACTGCCTCTCCTAGGGCTCAGTTCAGCTTCTGCCAGCTAAATGGCATTGCTAGTCCAGTTGCTGCCTCCACGGGGCAGGGTACATGCTGGGATCCAGAAGGTGGGGGCAAGTTCAGGGCTCTAGGCAGATAGAGATGGCTGTGTGGAAAGCCGGGCCACTCCTCAGTGGGGGACCACTGGGCCTGGCTTCCTGGCCCTGTACCACCGCCAGTGGCTACCCCTTACAAACACACTTCCCCAGCCTCCGTCACCCCTGGGCAAACCAAGGACCCACTTCCAGGCCTGCAAAATGGTATCCTCACAGCCCACCTGCCTGGGTTATGTAACAGAGGTGAGTACCTGTCTGCCAGCAGCCACACAGGACAGCCATGCTGTTACTGTGAGTGTGTGCCCACTGTCCCATATAACCAAGCCCCAAGTGGAAGTACCTCTTGGTCAGTGAGTTCAGCACCTCCCAGTAGGCCCTGGGAAAAAAGCTGCTCCAAGGAGCTCAAATTGAAGAGGGAGAGGGAGTGGCAGGGGGCAACAGCTGTGAGGTAGATGACCTGGGGGTGCTGGGGGCACACAGACTAGAACCTTCTGCTACAGACTGGGGTGGTCAGGGAGGACTTCCTGGAGGAGGTGGCCTGTGTTAGTTCGGGTAGACTAAAGAAATTCATAGACGTGCATATAGATGTGTATAAGAAAGCTTTATATATAAGAGCAATTGAATATTGAAAAAACATCCTAGCCCAGTCCAGATCAAGTCCATAAATCCAATATTAGCTCATATTAGAAAGTCCTTTTCAGACTCCCCAAACACATGCAATGACATCAAATACAAGAAGATCACAAATCAGTGGGTGGATAGTCCTGTGGATCCAGAGATAGTGGAAGCATCTCAGCGTCGCAGGAATCTCCACATGGCTCCTGTAGGTCAAGGCCTCCTGTTACCTTTGACACAGACCTATATGTCTCATCAGTTGAGAATCTCTCAGAGTGTGAGCAGATGTCCTGTCTCCAATGAGCTATTTATCTCCTTAGCACTTCCAAATGATATCACCAAGCTACAAGCTGATTGACAGGATAACCCCACCCCTTCACTCTTAATCCTCTCAAATTGACAACAGATCATATAACCACCACAGGGCCCTGGAGTGGACTGGTTCAGGATAAGGGAGAATTAGCCAGGCAGTCCACGGGGAAGCTGCAGCAGGCCAGTGTGACAGCCAGTTGATGTGGGCGATGAGAACAGAGGTGATGGCCTGTGGTGGGTGATGGGAGAGGAGCCCAAAGGGGCAGAGGCTGTGTGCTGGAAAGAGACATGAGGACAACATCTGTAGGGAGGGGTCAAGGTGTTACAGGATGGCCAGAAGTGAACTTCATCCACTAGTCTCTCGGAACATCATCAAGACTGAAGACCTGGCCTAGCTTCTCTCCTTGCAGCCTGATAGCAGGTCTCCCCTGCCCACAGAGTTAACCCTAGGTGAGGCCCAGACCCCACCTCCAGCACTGTGACCATCACAAAGCTATGTCCTGCCTGGGTGAATGACCAGTTCATCACCTTGTTCCTCCCCTTGCAGGGCAGAGGCCATACTGTGGTCCAAGCTGCCAGGCCCTGGTGGACTTCATCAAAAGGTGTCCTGGGCTTCCTCAGCACCCGTCTCCACTGAGGACCTCAAACTTGCTCCATTTTCCACCCCCATCCCATCCCGCCCCCCAACGCTGGCCGCCGTCACCCTCCCCAGCAGCAGCAGCAGCAGAGCCCATGAAGCAGTTGCATGTCTCCGTGGGTGCAGGCTCCTTTCCTTCTGAGCGAGCAGCTGCTGCTTCCTAGGGACAGGTCAGCTGTGTGCCGTCCCTGCAGCTGCATGGGTGGAGAGCAGGGGCAGGGGACACCCCCAGCAGGATGTACTCTGCACACCAGGCAGTCGGCTGAGCAGTTTCAAAATCCCAGGCTGCTTCTGCAGTGACAGAAGGTTTCAGGCCAGAAGGAAGGCCACACACTTCAGTTGACCAAGAGAAGAGTCGGGGTTTGGAACGAAATTGCTAAACCAAGTCCTGAGTGATCTCGAAAGGGCACTGAACCTCCCTGAGCCTCTGCTTCCTCCCCTGCAAATACACAGGCATCCTGGTGCAAACGGTGGCCATAAAGGTCTGTGCCCCTCAAGCAAGGGAAGTCTGGCCCTGGACTGACAAAGTGGTCTCTCGGGAGAGGCATCATACTTAAAGCATGCGATTGAGCCAAAGGTTTTAGGGACAGCTATATTAAAGCAGAGATCTATTCGAGAAAGTCACACATTTTAATAAATTAGAAAATAGCAAACACCAAAGCAGTGTCACCCTCGCCGTAGGGATTATGCTGACCACAAGGCCTGCAGTTTGAAGCCACCAGCCGCTTTTTGGGAGAAAGACCAGGCTTTCTTCTCCCCTAAAGAGTTATGTCTCAGAGCCCACAGAGTCGCTGTTAGTCAGAACTGACTCCGTGGCAGTGAGCTTTGCTTCCTAGTATGGTAAACTCTTTAAGGAGTGTTGGTGGTATTGTGCGTTAGGCACCAGACTACCACCCCAAGGTTAGCAGTATGAACCCACCAGTCCCTCCAAAGGAAAGAGTTGAGACTGTCTACTCCCACAAAGATGTACGTATGGCCTCGGAAACATGATAGCATTTGGAACTATCTTAATGGCAGTTGGATTGGTTTTTGGTTTGGTGGACATTTGGTCTCTGACCGCTGATACCCATTTTGCCACCATCTGAAGGACATTCACTGACCACTTGCGAGGCTTAGTGTAGGGTAGTAGGGGCTTCAGGACACAAGCGGTATAGAACAAGAATTGATATCTATTGAGAATGGATAGTTATAGTCTCTGCTTCTTTGAGACAGTTTGCCCATGAACAAACCTAGTTGCAACCACTTCCACTTGGTTCATTGACCATCCTCACAGACAAATAGTGGGCATTAAAGGACACCTTCCCCTGAAAAAAAAAAAAAGGAACCTAGGAAGCCAGCCTCACTCTCCGGTCCATTTCGACTCACAGCAACCTGATAAATGGGTTTCTGAGGCTGTAACTATTTGTGAGGCAAATCACCTTGTCTTTCTCCCACAAAGCAGCTGGTGGGAGCAGGTAGCAGCCCCGGGCACCTCCCAGCAGGGTTCCAGACAGGGACTCACTTGGAAGAACTGATGCCCTGCAACATGGCATTGGTGAAGAACACTGAATACATCACAGGCTTCCAGAAGAAAGCACAACTTGGTCATAAAAGAAATGCAGCCAGCTCGCTCCCTTGAAGGTAGGATGGTGCCTTTCACGCCCTTACTCTGGACGCACCATCGAGGAAGACCAGTGCGCAGAAAAGGACATGGTGCTTGGTGAAGTAGGGGAAGACCTCAGTGAGACCGACTGAGCCAGCCACAATGGCCTCGAGCGCATCGATGTTCATGGACAGGGTGCAGGCCAGGCCATCATGAGTTAGAGGCAGCTCCGTGGCAGCTGGCAGCGGCGGCCAGTCAGAGGAGAACTGGAATACAGTGGCATGGCGGGAGGAGACTCCCACTTGGAAGAAGAAGCCTATGGGCAGGGGAGGTAGGGTCAGAGGGCCTGGGAGAAAGAGCCAGGGAGATGGATGCAGAGTGACAGTCGGCTGAGTAGAAAGTACAGACAGAGGTTCAGGGGTGACAGCAGGTCAGAGAGGGAGCAGGCGTGACCAGGAAGTAAGTGGCGACCCAGCACTAAATATGAAACAACCTCTCAGAGGCGCTGATACTGATTCCTCCTGTCACTCTCGGGCAGACCCAGCTGAACGGGCCGGCCTCTGTGACCTGCTGGTCACATGTGGCTGGGTTCAAGAAAGAGCAGGCAGGACCCAGCCTGATGGTGACACTCCCTGCATAAGCTGACGGTGCCGCTCTGTCCAGGGGACCGGGGATCTGCTGACTGGAAGCACACTCACCCAGAGGCATCCCAGATTGCTTCCGTGGTGGCCTGTGTGATGGAAAGCTCCATTAGGACAGACTGCCTGCAGAATTAATGAGTAGCAATGGAGAAGTATATTTAAAAGTATAGATTTCTTTTTTTTTAGCAGCAGTACAAATGTTGAAAGGGGAACAAAAAAGCCCACCCTCCATTTAATTAATTCTTTTCTCCCACTGAACTGCAAGTGACAAGCTGGGTGCTCGTCATTGATCAGATTTGATTGAGCAGCCGAGAATATTGTTTTCTAGTGCCAAGAATTCCTAAGTTCCCCCCTGAAGCCCACAGGATAGGCGCCCGCTTCATTTCGACCCCCACACCTCAGACGCTGCTCTCCAAGCACTGGCTACTGCTAGGGGTGGGGGTGGGACCCGAGAGTCACACATTTAGGTCCACAAGTGTTGGGGGAGGTGTGGAACCCCGGGGGTGAGGGCTGATGTTTCAGAAGGCCCCTGCTGTGGGGCCCCAAACAATGAAAGCAGGACTCATCCAATCCTGCCAATTGCTTCTGAAACGGTGACTTTATCGGTGGCAAATCGCTCTGCAATTCTCCCAGTGATGGGATTCTATTGAGCTCCGGACGTTCCCAGGATGGGAAAGAGCACAGTCTTCCAAGGTCATTCGCTCAGTCTCGTGTCCACCAAGGCCATCCGCTCGAGTCTCGTGTCTGGGATGCTTGCCTGTCCCAGGACAAACCCTCAGGCTTCTCCGCTGCAGTGTCAAGTGTGCTGTGCTCCCACTCCTCCGGGGGGAGACTAAACGCACTGAAATCACAGGCTCCCCAAGACACGGGACCTCTCTGTGCAGAGAAAGCATTTTCAGAGCTCTTCCACGAGTTTCCCCCTCAAGCCAGGACATGGGGTACGAGTGAGGAAGCAGGCCACCTGAACAACTTCCTGCGTCCTCCAAGGACCCTGTCTCACAACGTGGCTCTGCCTGTGATTGCCACCTCCCATACTTTCAACGGGGCTTCCAGGTCCTCATCATCCTTCTGAGCTTATTCCCCGATCCCTGAATGAGTCCAGCCGCTTGCTTGCTTGTGGTCGGCTGTGCGTCCCTCCCCGCTGTGACTGTCTGCTGCCTCACAGCCAGCAAAGCTGCAGGGGGCTCCCATGGCTGCAGGGTGAGTAGGGTCCATCGTCTCTGAAGTTCTGCCCGTCTCTATGAGACCATAAGCCTGGCACTCTGTTCTTATTTTTCCTGTTGTTGCACATCTTTCCCCACTTTATCCGGGACCCCAAAGCTGCTCAGAACGGGCGGCCCTCACTGGGCGCTGTTCAGTTCTGGTCCCTGGGCCTTGGAGACTGAGATGACATCATTGCATCTTTCCTTGGAAAGTATTCTTTCTTTTAAATCTCAGTTGATGCTCACTAGCACCAGCCGAACTATTCCTGGTTAGGGTTGGGATTGGCGTTAGGGTTGGGTTAGGGTTAGGGTTGAGGTTGGGTTGAGGTTAGGATTAGAGTTAACTGTTGAGTGTTAAGTGGGAACACATGTGTTAAGGATCAAGACAGGGATTCTCAACCTGTGGGTTGTGACCTCTTTGGGAGCTGACCGACCCTTTCACAGGGGTCACCCTATTCACAATAGTAGCAAAATTACAGTTATAAAGTAGCAACAAGAAAACATTTGTGGTTAGGGGGTCATCACAACATGATAAACTGTATTAAAGAGTCACGACATTAGGAAGACTGAGAACCACTGGATTAAGGCTTAATGCCTAAGGGTCAGGGTCAGAGTTAGGGTTAGGGTTAGGACTAGGATGGAAAACTTTCTTATAGCAGGTGTCTTCTTTTTTTTTTTTTCTAACAGGACTCTTTAAGTTCAGTGTGCATCAAAATTTCTTGGCAATCTAACAACACTCCTCCCTCCCCGAAAAGCAGATGTGGGGTTTCCATACCTCACCAGCCTGCCTCTTTAGGATGGCAGATGAGGACTTGGCATGTGTGTCTTATCAAACCCCGTAGTGGCAGAATTGCAGGCAGCTAAAGGGCCACACTTCGAAGCACTGTGCCCAGCCCATCTCCTCAGAGAAAACCCTGCTCTGGGCTGCCTCCTGATGAGAGACTCTGCTCTGGGTCTGGGCTCTTGAGGCCGTCCTCCTTAGCCGGCCAGAGGACTAGAGACAGCAGCAGAGAGTCAGGAGTTGGCTGGGCTGCTCAGCCTCCTCCCAGCCCCCCACATGGAGGCAGCGTGACCTTTGCAAGTGTTGGCCATAAAGTAGCCAGTGTCTGCCTTCTCTGCCCCTCATGGACCTGGGAGCAGTGCTTCCTGGCATGCCAGTTTTGGCCAGTTTCTCTAAGAAGGAGAGTTTATGATTCTGCCTCTGGCATTTAAAATTAATATACTTATGAGGAGAGCAGAAGAGTACTTTCAGGGTGAATGTCTTCCTATCTTCCCCCCTCCCTACCCACCCCCCGGTGGAAGGCCACTTAGCTACAACCCAAAGTCAGCTGTTTCCCTGGGCCTGGGTGCTCAGGGCATCACTGTACAAGATGAGAGTGCTACACGGAGCTGGCCTGCAGGTTCTCACCCGGGGTTCCAGCTCCTCCCCTGGGACCCTCAGAGGAAAGATTTGATAGAGCCCCGTATGGCCAGAAGTCTACCCTCAGCTACACTCACCTCAATTCTCCTATATATAGACAGCCTGATGCATTCCATCTGCTTCTCCATCATCCATCCATCCATTCACTCATGGTCCATATTTATTCACTCATTACCTATTTATCCACTCATTACCCATTTATTCACTCATTAGCCTTCCATTTTTTTATCCATCCACCCACCTAGCCAGCTAGCCAAATTTTCCATGTGCTTATGTTTTTATTCATCAAACATTTATTGAGCACCTTTGGTGTACATCAGAGGACACAGAAATTATTATTAATACACCTCCTTGTTATTCAAGAGGTTGCATTGCAGAAATTATGCTTCAAAAGTAGAGGGAGGAAATATGCTGAAGCTAGAGAAGATCTGATTCCCATGTCCAACTATCAAACTCCTACTCAATCATCAAAACCCAACTCAAACTTTCCCAGGTTCCAAAATCCCTCCTTGCATATCCCAGGAGATTAATACTGCCCCACCACCACCCCCACACCCCCTCACCCCAATGCCCTTACAACATTTGTTCATGGCTATTTCCACACCATCATCACTTCCAGTACGTGCCTTCTACCACCACTACCCCGTCTCCACCTTTGCAGGTGGACAGGGACTGATCTTTTCCTGTCTCAGTCCTGTGATGAGCCCAGTGACCATCGTGTTCCAGGTCTGTGTCTTTCCAATCTTTGTGAAGCTAAGAATCACCTGGAAAGCTTGTTTAAAAATACAGAATTCTTCCCTGCACTCCCTTGTGATCTGATGCAGTGGACATGGGATTGGGCCCAGGCATTTCCTTTGTTAAGATGCCTTATTCGAGAGCTTCTGGTACAGAAGTTCCATGGACCACAGGTATAAACATGATGGCGGTGTCTCCGTAAAAGTTTTTTTGGAAGAATGGATAAGACTGTGTAGGTAGAGGTCAACAGGAACTTTGAGATTTTTAAGAAGGTCTGTGGCTTGTACAAGGACCCTGTGGCACAGTCGGTTAAGCATTGATTGGCCTGCTAACCAAAGCGTTGGTGGTTCAAATCCACCAACCACTCCTCAAGAGAACGAAGAGACTGTCTGCTTGGGACAGTTCCATTCTGTCTGACAGGGGCACGCAGAGCTCATGTACTGACTTTGATAGCACTCTGGGAAAGGTTGCCCTTAGATGAAACTGGACCTCACTGTACTACTTTTTGCTGCTTCCTGTGAATCTGTAATATTTTAAAATAAAAAGTTTTAATGGATATCTCTGGATCTTGAGGTTATATGGTGACAGTGTGTCTATCTCCTGACCTTTAACCCCATCATCTAGTCATCATCCATTGATAGGATGGATCCTCATTCTTCTGAGGCTAATTAATCATTTACTTAATTATGATGCAATTAATTCTATCTCATGCTTTTCTTTCTTTATTCACTTCTCGAAAATCCCCCCAAACAATCTTACAGTAAGTATTTACTTTTAAGTAAGGTCTCTCAGAACTACGTGGGGAGCTTGAGGACGGTGTTTGAAGGGACACCACTGCAGGGCCAGAATCCAGAACCACTGTTGTCTTTGTGCGCAGGTGTGAACATGCATGTGTGCACACGTGTGTGTCTGGGAATGTGTGTGAGCTCTGGTGGCACAGCAGTTACACACTGAGCTGCTAACAGCTATGTCTGCACTTTGAAATGACCAGCCGCTCTGAAGGGGAGGAAAAGCCATTCCTCCATGGGAGAGACATGGGGCATTCCACTCCCCTGTAGAGCTGCACTCTTGGAAGCTCACAGGGGCGCTTCCACCCTGCCTTGGAGGTCATGTGAGTGAGAACCCACTCAATGGCCAGGAATGAGTCTGGCTTTGGGAGTTAGGACCTCAGAGGGTCTCACACTGGGTGCAGACCTGTGTCATGGGGAATGACTAAAATGACCATTTGGAGTGAGGCCCAGACTTGGCATGCTTCAAGTCCAATAAGTGCATGCCAGCCACGTGACTGGTGTCCACCTGCGGACTGATTTGGGTCAGGCGTACCCTAGTCTTCAAAGTAACCTCCTTGGAAGGACACTTTTGATTGAGGTAGAAAATAAGAAGAGATACTTATTTGAGTCCCTACTGTGTGCACTCACCTTTGAGCCTTACATGTGGGTACAAGAGCTGGGCTGCCGACAGCAAAGTCAGAGGTTTTCATCCCCACCTGCCACAGAGTGAAAGATGGCACTGTCAGTGCCTACCAAGATCTGCACCCTCCCAAATCCTGGGGAGGGTTGCGATGAACTGGAGAATGGGCTGTATGGGCCCCGCTTGGCGTGAGAATTGTACGTGCTCTTTCTGAAGGCGGAAGCACAACTCACTGCCCTCGAGTGGATGCTCGCTCAGGAGGACCCTGTAAGATAGAGTAGCTGCCCCGTGAGTTTCCACTCTTTCTGGGAGTAGAAATCCCCGTGTCTCTCTCATAGAGTGACTGGTGGCTTCAGATGCCGCCAGTTCAGCAAGTTTAACAAACACATCCAGGGAATGAAGGGCTCTGTGCTCTTTCTTCTCCGCCTGTTCTCCATCCTCCAAACCAGGATCCTGAAGCAAGAAGGACTCACAGAAGGTTTCTTACGGAGGCTTTTTCTTGCCAAGCAAGCTCTTCAGGGGGACAGGTGACATCTTGCTGGCATGCCTGAAAGACTTCTTTCAGCGGGGATTGGCATTGTTTATGGTTTGGAAGGGACCTTGGTGTTGCCTGGAAGTTTGCTAGGTCTGACTGGCTCATTGGCACACAGACCCACTGTTTCTGCCTGGGTCATGGTGTTGCTTCATGGGAAGGTCTGTCCCCTGGGCACCTGTCTTCTGACACGAGAAGAAGCTGTCTGAAGATGTTTCTGATAGACGTGAAAAGGGTTAGTGCCTGGACCCTGTGGTGGGGTCGTAGGCTGCAGGTCAGAGGGGATGCAGGCTCCCAGTGGCTCGGGTGGTGGGCTCAGACGGTCAAGGGCCAGTCCTCACCCACTCACAATCTAGGATGTGAGAAGCCCACCGTGGTCAGAGGACATCACCTCCTCCGACAAGAGGAGGAAGCCTTTCGGAAGGCCCTTCAGCAGCGGCCTAGTTTTCGAGTGGCTGAGCTTGCTGTCAGCTGAGCAAGCGTTTCTAACAAGGTCTTGTCTCCACAGATTCTCCTGGAAGCAGCTGAACACCTCGGTTCTGAGGGCCTCTCTCCCCATCCGTACCCCAGCTGACCTGCTCAGCTAGCGCTCTCCCCTGTCCGCCCTCTTTCTCGTGATGAGACCTGCCTAGGAGATAAAGTCCTCATGATGATTTTAATGCCCTGAATTGTATGGCTGCTTTTAGCAGAAAAATGAATTTTGGAGGGATGAACTGTGTGACCCAAGTGGCAAAGCCGAGGCTGTTTTGAATCTTGAGCTTGGCCGCCATGGTAGCCCAAATTCATTCACCCGCTATGCCAGACATTGCTTCTGACATGTGAAATCCTTCCAAGTCCCCTCATGGATGCCATGATTTTTCCTTCTACATTTGACAGATAAGGAATCCGAGCTGCTGGCATGGCAGTCACTGTATGCCCACACATGGACTTTAATAAAGAGCCCACACACGGCATCCCTGTGTACTTCTGGGTGTCCCCAGGACCCTGTCCACTGAGATCTAGGGCTATGCTCTCAGCCATGTAGAAGACACCAGAGCCCTTAGGCCTGTGTGAGGAAGGAATGTCTTCTATAGTTGTCTGGACTGATACGCTTTCCCAAGGAGTGGCATCTCCAGGAGCAAGCTACCTGGGAAAATGGAATCTTTGGAAATGACCTTCTTGACCTACTGGATGCAAAAGCCCTGGCGGACAGATCCCTGTCTTTGGAACCCTGCTTCCTGGTCTCAGTAGCATGCCCCAGATTTCTAGGGCATTCTGGGATGAGGCTTACATCAATGAGGGAGAAAGGGTACCATGTGAGCACATGAACACCAATCTGAACACTGTGTCCCCCAGTTTGGTATACAGTTCGATGCCAAGCAACAAAAGGAGGAAGGGTCTTGGGTGTGCAGTAGGGTTGGGTAGAGATGAAGAAGGATATTTTTGAAGCTTACAGGAGAATCTAGGAAGACCAGTCCTTCAGGACACTTGAGGAAAGACTGGAGGTCAATAATGGGGAGCCATGCTCTGTTGAAGTCTGAGACCTGGGTGGGTCTAAGGAGGTGGGAGGTCAATGTGAAGGAAGCTTCCTGCCATGAAGCAGGCAGACCCTCCCCAGGGTGGCCGCTCAGCTGCCAGAAAGGACAGGCTAATGAGTCAGGTCAGGGGACGTAGGATCAGCATCTTTCCAGCCACATTCTCCTCATGTCTTTCTACTTCTTAACCCATTGCCCTACCTCACTGTGTGACTTTGGACAGTTCATGCTATCCTGCATTTCATCAACTGTAAAATGGGAATAATAGCAGTCTTACAGCACAGGGTTGCATAGAGACATCATACAAAGGGGCCTCAAAAAGTTGGTGCAAGACATGCCATTCTCTTAGTTTCCGTGAACTCTTTGTAGCCACTCAAAAGTTAATCTGAGTGAAGGACCTAGGGTAGTGTGTGACACACAGCATGAAGCCAACCTGAGCTAGTGGGGGCGGCAGTACTAGTACTAGTAGTAGAAGTAGTAGCAGTACTAGCTATTAGTACTAGATCTTTTCAGACTTGACTACCCAGTTCTTCCTCAACAACGAGGCAAAATGACTTCTTGACTTCTGCACAGGTGAGACACATCAGAATGTTCTACAAAGAGAGTTGGTCGCCGTACCTCCCTCCTTGAGCCCTGCGGTGATGGTGGTGAGGTGCTGCGGAGTCGGTCTGAGCCCCAGCGACCCCGTGTACTACAGAGCGAAACACTGTTCAGTCCTGCGCGATCCTCACCAGGGTTCCTGTGCCCGAGCCCCTGGATGCAGCCACGGTGTCCGCCCGTCACGCGGACGGCCTGCCTCTCTTTTGCTGCCCCTCTACTTTCCCAAGCATGGTGTCCTTCTCCAGAGAGTAGTCTCCTGACCACATGTCCAAAGCACATGCGAGGAAGGCTCGCCAGCCTTGCCTCTAAGGGGCACGCTGACCCGACCTCTTCTGAGAGTGATTGGTCCCGTTGGCAGTCCGCGGTGCTTTCAACGCTCTTCCCCAGCACCATCATTCCAATGCGCCCGTTCTCCTTCCCTCTTCCTTGCTCAGTGGCCAACTTTCGCGTGCATAAGAGATGATGGAGGCGCATTTTAGTTTTCAGAGTAACATCCTTGGAAGGACACTTTTGATTGAGGCAGAAAACAACAAGAAATATTTATTTGAGTCCCTACTGTGTGCACTCTCATTTGATCCTTACATCAGCTCTTCAGGACTTCTTTGTGCAGCAAGGAAAACAGAGGCTCAGAGAGGTTACACGTCTTGCCCAGAGTCACAAGCACTTTTGCAACTCCTGAACCATGGCTTCTGCCCGCTGACAGGAAATGAACGGACTGCCTGATTCTCAGAAAGACATTGCAGCCCAAAGGGCTTCCCTTGGGGTCACGCCATCCCCCAGCAGACCAGAAGCCCAGAAAACCCGGTCTTCCGCTCCACCTGCGGCACGCTAAAAAACAAGAGGAGAAAAAACAAGAGGAGCCCCGGGCCCCGGGCACTGACTGACAGCCTTCAAATCCAACAGTGCTGTGGCAGGACAGAGGGTGGACTGGCATTTGCACGTGGAGGCTGGTGGGCAGGGAGATTGCAGGCGCTTCGGTGAGAACAGGCGGTCTGAGGAGGCTTTTGACTCACACTTTGTAAATTGGTTTCACGCATGGCCTATCAATGGGGGCCTGGTGAGATAATAGGATTTTCCAACACAGTTCTCCCCCACTGCCTCCCGCTGCCCGAAGCTCTCTGCTTAGCGCTCGGGGAAGATGTGATGTGCTTGGCAGGGCAAACCCTGGCCAGGCTTCACGGCTCTGGTCGGGGCAGTGGCGGATCTAAGAGGTCACAGTTCAGGGCAGGTCTCAGAGCAGTTTAGATGCTCCATAAAGCAGGGGGTAGGAGGGTACTCTCTGCCAGGTCTCTCTATAAGAGGGTTCTGGGGCTAAGCCCTGGTAACGTAGTGGTTGTGTGCGGGACTGAGGCCTACAGGGTTAATGGTTCAAATCCAGCAGAGCTCTCTAGGAGCAAGGCTGAGCTTCCTACTCCCACCAGGGCAGTGATGCCCCCTCCCTCAAGAAACGGGGTTCTGTAGAAGTGTTTGTGGGTGCCACAGTTTGCTCACAAGTTGACCATGTGGACCAGCCAGCCTGGACGGTCCATAGCAAGTCCTTTCTGTGCCCAGCGTGACTTCAGAAGAGACACACCAGAGTGCAGGGCCCAGACTGCCACCAGTCACTCTCCGGCAGCAGAGCCCTGTGAAAGACAGTGTTTGGGGAAGTGCCCTTAGCAGAAGGGGCTGAGGAAGGACATGGGGCTGGACAGCAGCTTCCAATGGAGGTTGGACCCAGAGCCCAAGTACACGGACCACACTGCAGCCTGGCCGGGGCTGCTGCATCTCGTACTAGCCCATCACAAGCCTCCAGGTCGGGTTTCAGAGGGATATGAAGGGTCTTGTTGACCTCTTGTGGGAGTTACATACTCTGGTGTCAACTTTCGACTCTTCAGAGTAGAGTTTAGCTTGTCAGTCAGGTCGCAGCTTGACGACCTCTTTTGGAGGCTCTACAGAGATAAAAAGCTGTACGTGGAGGTGGGGCACATGCTCACTCCCTGTGAGACCTTCCTGTTTACAAGCCACATGGAGCTAAGCCGATAGAGCCAAGGCCCTGGAGCTGCAGGAACCACACGGAGAGCCATGCCAGTGCTGGGATGCTTCCACCACCACTGGACCCACTGGCCTGTGATCTTCCTGCACGCAGCATCATTGCATAGCTGTGTGAGTCTGAAGAGGAACTGATGGACTGGTATTGACATATGGGGTAGTTTCAGACTTAGGGACTTGATCTGGACTGGCCTGGCATGTTTACTTAGTATGCAGTTGTTCTTCGGTATAAAGTCAGAGACCCTCAGGGGCAGTCCTGCCCTGTGCTCCAGGCTGGCCGTGAGTCAGACATGACTGATCGCAGGGTCTCCAGAGCCCGCAGGCAGCTGAGAGCCCCGGTAGCCAATTCCCCCAACTCCCCCAGCAGTTGGGGGATGGATTCACAGCCCAGCCCAGGGGGCCTGACAGGGGACTGGAGACATTAGCAAACCACATCCCTGGGGCTCCAGCAGGACACAGCCAGCCTGTGAGTTCTGACTTCTGAAACACAGGGCATCATAATGAGCCCTGTCTGTGATGGCCTCAGCCATGTCTCCTAACACCCTTGTCCTGAAGCCCCACCCATCCAGGTTCATGGCTGCACCCTCTCCTCTCTTACCAGCCAGGGACCAGGGCAGCAGACCAGATTGGGTGCAACTCCCGGGGGTTCTGAGCGGTCCTGTCAGCACCCAGGAACACAGAGCCTGGAACAGAGCACCTCGGCAGCATTCTGAAGCCTCCCCCCCCCCCCCCCCCCCCCCCCCCCCCCCCCCCCCCCCCCCCCCCCCCCCCCCC
>PVJH01002452.1:0-131219 GCA_004026705.1 Nesogale talazaci | reverse complement strand
AATAAAGAGAGGCAGCTAACGGAATCCGATCACCATTCAAGATGGTAATGAGATAATGTGATGTACTCCACAGAGACCCCGGCAGCTCCTTGAACCTCCTTCGAGAGCATTTCTGAAGTGCCACATGGCGACGAGGGAGGAAGCCTCTGCAGGAGGAGAGTGCGGGCAGATGGGCGTAGTTAGCCAAATCTATTAGATGATTTGACAAAGACCATGCAGGCTCCGCAGACCAGGTGGGCTCGAGTTTCTCATCCTTCCCTGTGAGTGCATCTCTTTTTCCAAACCTTGCCAGCTTCTCCATGAGACAAGCAGGTGTAGTGACATCTTCCCGGGACGTCTAGAGGTAGGTGGTCTAATCACAAGCAAATAAACAGATTTGCCCCAGTTTCTAGCCCAATGGCTACAACTGGGCCCCAACTGGGCCTCCCTCAAGCTGAAGGTCTTGGAGAAAGGATTTGAATCAACAGAGCCCCCGGGCTAGGGCTGAAGCCTCAGAGTCTAACTATCTGTGGTGCCCTGGCTCTCTGTAAGTTGAGGGGCTCTAATGGGTTTGGGGAGGGAGGCTGTTTTGATGGCATTTGGCCTGCGTTCTGTTGTCCCCAGGCTGAATTTGGCCCAAGATTTAGCTCGTGACCAGGAATGAGTAATTCTGCGTGTGCATTGAGATGAGCTCCAGTGGCACAGTGCTTTGGGATTGGGTTGCTAACCATAAGATCAGCAGTTCAAATCCGCCAGCTGCTCCTAGTGAGAAAGGTGAGGCGTTCCACTCCCACAGACAGTTACTGTCTCAGAACGCCACAGAGGCAGTGGGAGCCTGTCCTACATGAGTTGGGATTACTCCCATGGCATGTGTTGGAGTTTTCAAGTTTCCCTGGATGAGAAACACGTCTGGGAACAAATGGGCAACTGGTTAGCCCTTTTGCCAAGTGGGCAAGGAAGACCTACCTCCACTCCCACTCCCTGAACATTTGTTATGGCCCAGGCCTTAACACTTGCTGTAAAATCTCAATTGACAATTAGCTTCAGTTCACATGCCCTCTGCCCTTGACCTCACTCAGAATCTCAGGCGAGTTTTTCTGTTCAAAGGGGCTTTGAGAGACTATAAAAAGCGCAGACACATTCAAGCAGTTCAAGGCCGGGCTTGTGTAGCCCACAGGTTTGAATTCGCAAGGGGAAAGTATGTTAAAGAGAAGACCCCCCCCTCTCCTTGAAGAATCCTGGCACACCCCCCATTGAAATGGAGGTCACTGGGGCAGGCAATCAATGTCCAGAAACTGTGCAGCCAGTCCCTGGAGACACATGGGTCCCGAACTGCCTCTCAGATTGGTTTCCTGGGGTATCCTGACTGTATCTGGGGGTCTCTTCAGCAAATGAGATTCCAGTTAGTGCTGACTCGCACTGAGCCAGCACACGGCAGAGTGAGACACCGCCCGGGCCTGCACCATTTCCCAGGAGAGGATATGACCAAGACCACTGCTGCTGCCACGGTGTTGATCTGCCTTGTCGAGGGTGAGTCCTCCCCTCAGTTCCCTCTATAGAACCAATGATGATGTCCTTTTCCACTTTGGACTTCTCGTGTCCAGAGTGCGTGAGCTGAAGCCTCAATGTTCTGCTTCTAAGGAGAATCCTGGGTACACGTCATCCAAGACAGAGTTGTCAGCTCTTTTGGCAAGCCAGTGGAATTCTATGACTCGTTCTCTACCAGCAGTCTTGAAAACAAGGACTCAAACAGATACATGCACACCAACTGTGTTAGACTGGGTAGACTAGAGAAATAAATTCATAGATACTTATATGTGTATGAGAAAAAGTTTTATTTACAAGAACAATTGAATAGTTAGAAAACATCCCAGTCCAGTTCTTATCAAGTGCTGAAGTCTGATATTAGTCCATTTGTCTAATGCCAATCTGTAATTTGCTCTTCAGACTCACACAACATGTGTGATGCTGCTGGATACAGGAAGATCTCAGGCCAGTGGATGGAAAGTCTTGTGGATCCAGTGGTGGTGAAGCATCTAAGGGTTGGCATGGGTCTCCCTGTGGCTCCTCCAGCTCCAGGACTCTAGAATAGCTCCATGTCTCTTCTCCACAGGAATGCCTCACAGGGAGTCTGTGTCCCGCCGCAAGTGAACAATTTATCCTGTTAGTGCCTCCAAATGAGGTCATCAAGCGGAGACCAGATTGGCAGGTGTGGCGGTTACATAATCTGGTGTCAAGTTTTGGATTAAGAGTGAAGGGGTAGAATCTAATCTATCAATCAGATTATAGCCATGGTCTTCTCCTGAGAATTCTGGGGGAACTCCTTTATTTTCCTTTTTGCTCTCTCTGCTCTCTCTCTGAGGGAGGAGCGTTCTACTGACAAGACACATGGTGCTATGCCTTGGGACCTGAAGAAGTTGCATGACCTACCCTGATATAACTGACCTCTGGAGTCAGAGAAGCCCTGTCAGTGCAGAAATGGTTACAATGACACCATATCCAGAAGACTTCCTATCCACTGGCCTGTAATCTTTCTGCATTTGACATCACTGCATGTGTTTCATGAATCTGAAGAGGGCTTTATAGACTGGTATTAGACATAGGGCTAATAGTGGACTTAAGAACTTGATCTGGCCTGAGCTGGCACGTTTTCTCAATATTTAATTGCTCATGTACATAAACCTCTTTCCTTAGGTTAGAGTTAGGATTAGGGTTTAAAAAATAAAAAATTAATATAAATCACTTCCTTATACACTTAGGAGTGTCTATGAACTTGTTTCTGGAGTCTACCCAGACTACCACAACAGGCTAAACTCAACTCCTTCGATCTTAAATCTCAAATTGACAACAGACTGTGTAATTACCACACCGATGCAGAATAATTCACGATAGCCAAAAAGTGGGGACACTCCAAGTGCCCCGCAGGAGACAAATGGATAAAGAAAATATGGCATGCAGACATAGCATAAAGCCAGAGAGAGACGGAGTCATGATGTATGCTATGGCAAGGATGGAGCTTGGAAACGAAAGGTAAACGAATAAAGAAGACACAAAAGGACACATAGTATATGCTTGCACATAAAGGAAGTGGGGGGGGGGAGGTGGGGCTAGGGCTTTAGGTGCACTGAGTTCGAAGGATGGGCATATGTGAAAATGGGTAGTGGTCCTGGCTGCACAACACGGTGACTGAAATGAAGGTCACTGAGCCGTGCGTGTCAGAATGGATGGGGTAACGGAAGTGATATCCATTTCTTGGCAAATGTTTTATATGAGAGAGGGAGAGAAGCTGGATGTCCATCCAGGAACCATGGAACTCAGATGCACATAAGAGCCGACACCATCAGCCCTTGCCTTTAGAGGACTTTATCACCCTGACCTTGTTCCCCAAGGGCCGCAGACAATCTCTTGAAGGGCAGCAAAGAGAAGCCCAGGGACAGAGGGGAAGGAAAGCAGCAAGGCAGGAGTCCTGGGGCTCTGAGGGAACCAGGAAGAAAGGGCCTAGGGAGGGGGTGCCCAGGGTGTGGTCAGGGCCTGAGAGGGATTTCCAGGCTGTCACCATTGGCAGGTAGTCCTCGTTCTGTTACAGCCGAGGTGTCTCTCCCCTGAAGTCACTGATGTATCGTGTCCCTGTAATTGTGTATTGTATTTTGGCATCCGTGCATCCAGGAGAAATTGGAAATCCAGATCGAACCCTCCCTCCTTGGCAGACCATCCATCAATGCTCTAGGTGAAATCGGGGGGATGAGTTCCACCGGGGCTCAGATATGACCAGAAACAACATGGGGAGCCCCCTGGGGAAGAATTCCTCCTGGCCCAGCATCCTCCACAGCTGAGAGCCTATTGACAGTGCTCCCACTGCTCCCAGTGCAGGCGCTGTGGAAGGACAACAGGGGTGTCGAAATAGGATCCCTGGAATCAAAGGGGCCTAGACCCATTTGCTCGTTCATTTGTTAGGCAGTATCTTTGAGTCCCTTCTATAGACCAGGCACTGTTCCACCCACTGGGGATCTGACAGGGAGCAAAGGGGCTTCCCGGGCCAGCTGGCATTACAGATGGAGAGCTCCAACCAGCACTCTTGAGAACATACCCTGTCCAGGGCAAGAGGACTGACCTCTTCCAGAATGACCAGACGCAGTCTCTCCTAGCTAAGAAGGCAGGCACTACACACACACACACACACACCATCATCACCTCCCCAGGCCTGATTCTGGGACAAATCACTTTCCTTTCTTGCTGTTCTGTGCCCTCAACTCTAACTGAAGCACATGGCACTGGCTGCAGCCACATTTCTGTGGTTTGGTTAGGATGGAAGAACCGAGCATACAATGCTGTGACCAAGGAGAGACTGCTGAAATCATTCAGTGATGTCATTTCCAAAGTAGAGAGACCCAGGGCAGAGAGATATAAGAGAGTGTCTGAGAAAGCTCTCGGAGAATGGGCACTCTGTAAACATGAGCCATCATTCTATGATCGTTGTTATGATTGTTGTTCTTCCTGGGAGGCACGCTGGCCGGCTCCCAGGGCCCACAGGGGAAGGGAGGCATAGACCAGAGCCCTGTCTGCGGGCCTTCAGTCCTCTGCTTGTCCTCGATGGTCTCGTTGGCCCTGAGCCTGCTGTGACTTCCCCTGCTGTGGTTACTCAGCCCCAAAAGAAGGGGACCGGGGTGGGGGAGGTGCTGTTTATTGATTCTACATGGGGGGGTGGCATGCTGGAGTTACAGGCTAATTAAACCACAGACAGATTCCTCAGCAGTTGGCTGGGACCACACGGCTGTTACAACAGTAAAAGGCCAGAGATGACAGATGGAGCTCTTTCAAGATGATGTCACCGTCACCCCTGAACACAGCTTCCACTCCATCTCTCTGTTTCACAGTCATGCTCCTGAGGGGGGGGGGGCAGTTGCCCCAGGCCAGGGCAGCCTAGAGACAGTGGGGGCTGGGGGTGCAAAAAGCAAAGACAGGAGTGAGGCCAGTGACCATGAGTGTACTGGGCAGGAACCGGAAGCTGGCCACACAGTGGTCTCCATCCCAGAGACTGCACATGTCCACACACCTGGCAAGGGAAGTGTGGAGAAAGTCTTCCCAAGGCCTAACAGAAATGCCTGCTGCGGCCAAGACATCAAAGCGATGGGGGCAGCAGGGACACCTGTGCCAGGGAGGAGAGGTTGGAAGCCAGGAGTTCCTTCAGGAGGATGGCAGGGTGTCCCTAAGCAGCCCCCCCCCTCCACCCCCTCAGAACAGACACTTCTCCCACAAGCACCCCAGCAAAGTCTTCTCTGTGGCCTCTCTGCCCTGCCTCCTCTTCCAGGAGCGGACCAAGATGAGAGGAACCCCAGATCATGACTGAGAGCCCCTCTCCATGCTGCCCACAGTTGAGGATCCAGGGAGAGAGGAAGGAGACAGGGGGAATGATCTCATCCCTGAGCACAGCTTCCCGGAAAAGTTCCCGGCTGGGGATGGAGTCAACGGAGCTAACGCCCAGTGGTGATACCTCGGCCCATTCATTTCACCTTTTCTGGGTGTCAGGTTCTCCCCCAGCGTCAATACAGCTCGGTATCCCTGCCCTGGGGGCACCATGAAGACCGAGAGTGATCACGGACAGTGCAGTCCAAACCCCAGCGAGCTCCTCCGCAGAGGGCTGTGGTTACTGGTCAGAGAACAGGGGCTCCGGGAGGAGCTGGAAGCAGGAAGGGTAAGGAATTCTTCCTAAGTCTTACAGTGAGGAAGAAGCCGCCCACGTGGCTAACCCGGCTCCCCCAGGCTGTGAGGATGCTGGAAGAGCAATCCGATGCTGTTGGGAGCTGAGTGCGCCTTCCAGCCCGGCTCCCGTGAACTGCCAGCCGGGCAAGCACCATCAATGGGGAAGGCTGTGAAACTCCTTCCCCGATGCTCATGCTCCTCAAAACCTCCAAGGTCACTTTGCCCAGCTAGAGCTGCAGGCGAGCGCTGACGTGATGCGGTGTGACAGCCGTGTCTCCCACCACCGGCCCGGGGTGAGGATGGGAGCCTGGCGGGCTGCAGGACACAGGCAGCTGTCTCAGCTCAGTGGTGGCCAGTGGGACGGGTGAAGCTGTTAGTTGCTAAAAGACGGAATTGCTGTAACAGGTTTGTAGGAGGTTTCTTCCTCCCTGGCCGCCTGCAGCCTTGCTCCCTGACCCCACCCGCCCCCTCCCACCTCATGTGCTAAGGCCAGTTAGAGTTGGTGGGGAGGTGGCCTGCAGGAGGTATCCGAGTCCTGTGCTGCAGAGGGGTGGTGTCCCAGAGAGGATACTTCCCACGGGCCACCTTTGCCAGCCCCACGAGTCCCCCAAAGGTAAAGTCCCAATTTTGGCGGGGCAGTCTGCTTTTTAAACAATTTTCCCACATCCCGCAGCGTTTTAGAAAAAGTCCCGTTTTTGGAAAGAATGCACAACAAGCTAGGTAGGGAGCGACGGGAGAACAGGAAGGGAATCTACCCCCTCTTCCTCCCCCACCTCCCGGTCAATGGTATCCTGCTTTACCAATGCTAAGATCTGTTCACCTTATCCAAAGTGGAGGAAGAGATACAAAAGCCTAGGGAGTGTTGATTACTTATGTTTCTCTCTGACACCTGAGAGCCATAGCATGTCCAGCGGGGCCCCAGGGACCCAAGGGCACACTCCAACCTCAGACTACGATAAGGCGAGGTTAGCACAGGAGCGGTTTTTCAGAGTGTGGGCAGGACTTAGGGAAAGGCGCAAATGATCATGCAGTGTCCTCAGCCCGGCAATATCCAGGGTAAAGAAGGAGCAGTTACCAGCAGGGGGGGGGCGCCTGACACCTGGTGTGACTCTTCATCAAGGAGCACAGGGACCCTGCAGTGAAGGGTCAAGTCCCTTCTCAAGCTGCCGCCACCCACTGGGCCAACCCACCCGAGCCAGAGCCAGGAAGCTGGTCATGACCCTCCAGTCAGGCCAACGTTGGGAGGGAGAGCAGAGTGGAGAGGACCATAGAGGAAGCAGCAGGTGGTCAGCACATGCCTGGAGTAAGCCCCTTCACATGCCAAAGCACAGAGCCGTGGAGGGGGAGGGAGCTTGCCTAGTTCAACAGCCACCAGAGGACACCCAAGTTCTCCCCACCTCCTGTCTTCTGTCTAGACTCTTCTCTCCAAGGAAGGAGAGAGGAACAGAGGCAGGGCAAGTCGCAAAGCCTTCTCAGAAGCCCATCTGGCCCACGCGTCCAGCTCCTGAGAGCTTCCCAGCTCCTGACCCAGGGCACAAATTCTAACCCAGGCCCATCTGCAGGTTCTTGACATTAAGAATTCCTCAGGCTCCCTGAAGCTCAGTTTGCATAGATGTGTGTGAGAGGAGACGCATGGTTCTGCCTACCTCATCGAAGGCTGACAATGGGGGACACGTGTGAAATGCTCCCGCATTGGCGTCGCCCCACAAATGCAAGAGACAAACCATATTTTAACATGGCAACTATCTCCGGAGCAACCTGCTGCGCACAAGGCACAATGTCTGGTGCGAGGGTTCTAACAGCAAACCAGGAGGAAATCTTATACCTTTGTGGAAGTTCTATTATAGCTGAGAGAGAGAAGCCATGAACAAACCAGTTAATATATAAATTTTCACAAGGGCAGAACCTGGGCTGTGCTCATGGTTATGGTCCTCACTTTGAATCCAGGGGTTCATAGTTCGAGAGCCCTTTGAGGTACCTCAAAAGAAACACCTGCCAATGAAACATCCGAAAAATCAACCAATGACAACCGTCTGGGTACAATGCTACTCTGACTGGTGTGGAGTCGCCATGAGTCAGAATCAACGTAGCAAAAACTGTTTTGCTTGGTTCTTTTAAGTCCCAATCAAGCCCCCTGCCACCCAGGCAATTCTGACTCCTAGTACCTGTATAGGACAGGATAGAACTGCTCCTCTGGGTTTCCAGAGGAAATTGTAAATCTTCACAGGATTAGAAAGCTTTGCTTTTCTCATGCAGAACGGCTGGCGGTTTCAAACTGCTGACCTTGTGGTCAACACCTCCGATGTAAAATCAGTACGCAGGTGGGGGAGAGGGGAGATGCATGTGCGAGGGGGGGTAGAATCAGGAAAGGCACACAAAGGAAGTCCCAGAAGGGTTCTAGTAGGGTTGTCCAGGAATGCTTCAGGACCAGAAACTGTTTAGACAAAGCATGTCGAGAGGAAGGAAAGCTGAAGCTCTGAGAGAGGCAGCAGCACCCGCAAAGACTCTGCAGCTGAATGAGGCTGGAATGTCCGAGGAAAAGCACCGAGGCTGCCGTGGCTAGAGAAGGGTGACCAGGGAAAGGGGGTGGGAGCATGCCACCAGGTTAACAAACTGAACGGGAGGCAAGGTAGGAGGGCAGAGAAACTTCAAAGGATCTTGCCACAATCCAGATGACATCTGAATGTTTGGGCCTGCTGGAGGCAATGCATTGTAGTCAGAGTCTGGGTACACCAACGTAAGCAAAAATGACTGCTACAAAATCAAGCAAGCCTTTATTAAACCAAAATATCAAAATGTAAAGCTATTGCTTCTCCAAATCCTCACCCCACCGCCTGCATTCTGGGTGGGTGGAGGCATGTCTGACGGGGGCATTTGCCTCTCTCAGACCCTTCCTCAAGGACTGTGTATTCTGATTGACAGGCATCCTTGGGGGCGGGGGGGGGGGGAGGCTCAAGATGTGTTCCTTTTCATTGATCTTTAAGTTTGGGGGGCACAAAGAGGTTGGGAGGGGCAAGATCGGGCCCTGAGGGAGTATGAGACCAGGCCTCCCTTTGTGACATTCTGGTCCGCTGTCCCCACTCCCCGTGAAGGAGGAGAAGATGTGTGGTCCTGATAAAAGTGGAGCATCAGAAGAGATGGAGGGACAATGGCCAGGGAGGCAGAAGAAGGGCCACACAGACAAGCCCAGTTCAAGGAAATAACCAGCTCCCTTTCACATAGCGCTGCCTGAACCTGAAAGAAAACACTAGTAAATCAAATTGAGCAGTCCATTAAATGAAAAGTTATCTCATGACCAATTTGGGTTTATCCAAATCCAAATTCAACACTATAAAACATTTTAATGTACTTCACAGTCTAGTAGAGGAAAGTTCCATGTGGCTATCTTGCTACATGCCAACAAACAAAAAAGATTTTAGAAAGTCCTAGGCTTTCTCCTCATTAAAAATAATCTAAGCAAAGATGAAGGAAAACTAAAAACAAAAAAACAAAAAACAAAAAAAGCAAAACTCCCTAACTTGAGAAAACACTAGAACCATTGCTCATCCTATTTGGAAACAAAAAATGCTGCCCATTCACAAGCCTGAGTATGGAGGTGTTGGCCATTGCTCAGAAAGAAGGAGGGAAGGAAGAGTGGAGGATAAATGTGGGGAAGAAGAGAAAAATGCTATTTTCAAGCGGTATGATCATCTACCTAGGAAAATCAGAAGAACAGGCTATTAGATATCAAAATTCTAGCACAGTCATGGAATATAGGAGCAGTAGCCCAAATTCCAAACTTCCCTCCATCCCACCGATCAGGGTGAAGGAGAAATCCCATTCAAAGAAGAAGCACCCTAAGCATGTTAGGAGAAAATAAGATGTGTCCTTGGAGAGAAAAAGAGCTTTCTGAAGAAAAAACAGAAACCAAAAAAGGATACACAGACTACATCCGAACTAATTACTTCTGTATGACCCAAAACAAAGAAGCATAAAAGCAGTGGAGAAACCGAGAGAAAGCATGTGAAACATGCATCACAGATATAAATTGAAACCCAGGGTATGTAAACAAATTCCATAAAATGATAAGAATAGGCAAAAATGTAAAAAAGTAATTCAAGGAAGAAGAAATATAAATAAGCTGTGAACATATGAAAAATGCTTGTTCAGGTGCAGGAAAATTCAGGCAAAATGCAATCTTTTACTTGGGTCTCAAATTAAGATACTGATGATAATAATAACCAGCATTCAAAAGGATGTGGGGAAACAAGAAGACTCCTGCATGCCTGTGGGCGCTGGGAGTTTGTCAAGGTGACCTATTCAATCAAAGTGCCTGACCCTTCCACCAAGGCATGTCTCGAGACAAACATTCATTCACCTGCACAGTGAGGTGTGGGCTAAGATGCCCTTTGCTATGCTGTTGGTAATAAAAAAAAACACGAACAACCCAAATGTCTAAGGGAGTAATGCATACACACATCTGCTCGTGTTGTTCATGTGCCATCCAGGTCATGCTGACGCATATGGAGTCTCTGCCTCACAGCACGAAACACTGCCCAGTCTGTGTATGGGCGTCTCTGTATCCACACATACAGCTAAGGTATCGAGCAGTTCAAAATGAGGTGAATTATAGGTACTATTGGGCCACCTCCTAGTCATAGTAATAAACAAGAAGAGGGAAGGATAAACTACACACTCCATAGTTCATCATGTATGTGCAAAAGCAAACACAGGCGGTGACTTTCCCTCTTTGCACGTACCTGTTTGCGGAACAGAGGTCCCGTGACCATGTGGGCCGTTAAGGGCAGGTCAGTAGTTTGTACTGAAAGGGGCAGCGCTTCTGTGCTCTAGCAGAAAGCACAGGAGACCGTCACTAAGTCCACCCGGCATCATCACTAGAGAGAGACGGGGAGGGGCTTAGGACAGGAGACTCAGACTATTCTCACACTGCATGGGCTTTTAAAATGTAATCAAAGATCACTTACATAAAATACATAATTTTCAGTTAAACTTTTTCCCTCATACATTAACCAAAGGCCTGGTTTATGCACATCCTGCCCCCTCCCCCGCCCCCACCCCACTACACCTTTAAGTCTACAATCTTGGAGGAAGGAAGGACAAATCCCACCTCCCCTCCACTCAGATTCCTGGGGCACTTGGGAAGATTGTGAATTCCCCACGTCTCCTCCCAACCCCCACCTACCCAAACAGAGCCAGCATGGCTTGGCGACAAAGTACAGAAGTTTGGGTACCCTTCCACAAACCTCAGAGCTTCAGTTTCCCTCTGGCAATCGGGCTCACTGATAAGGATGTGTTCCAGAAGCTGAAAAGGCACTGCAAGGCCTCACATGGCACCATGGAGAGGCCGGTGCAGGACTGTGCAGTGCTTCGTTCTGTTGTGAATGGGGTCGCTATGGGTGGAAGCAACTGGATGGCACCAGCAGCAGCAACAACAGCCAGAGGGACATCTACCTCATGGGGCTCCTAGTGAGTAAGTAGCAGACAAAAATGACTAGACACTGCTGTGCCCTTGTATCCGTTCCAATTCATACCTCGACCCTGTGGACACCTGAACTAAACCCAGTCTGGTCCTGGTCACAGCCCTGGTTATGTTTGCACTCAGTGTCTGGTCATCTCCTTGTCTGGCTTCCTCTTGTTCCCCGCCCCTCTCCTTTTCCAGGGACTGGTTGCTCCTGATACTGTACATAAGACAAGACTTGCCATCTTCACTTCCAAGGCTCCTTCTGGCTGTTCTTCCTCTAAGACAGCTTGGTTGGCTCATCCGGCAGCCCACGGTACTTTCCTGTTCTTCCACAAACCTGTAACTCAGACCCATCCATTCCTGGATAACCTTCCTTATTTATCATGCAACTTCCATGTTTATGTGAGGCGATTAAAATGCCAGGCGATTGACAATTCATTTCTTTGCAGCCATTTAACAAGCTCTTAGGCAGCAGATCTGCCCCCAGGCAGCACATCACGCATGGGGCTGCTGCTCCTGTGAGCACTGATTGTAGACTCGTGCAGATGGAGGTGCCTTGACCATTCCAATCTTTTCTCTAGTCTTTGGTGATGTTGCTTATTGGTCCAGCTGTGAGGGGTTTTATTTTCTTTATGCTGAGGTGTCCTCCATATCGAAGGTTGCACAAACGTTGTTCTCCAGTGATCCGGAAGTGCTCCCAGGTCGCTTCACTTTCAGCAAACAAGGTGGTGTCATCTGCATCTGGGAGGTCTTTGATAAACCTTCCTCCTGTGTCAAGTGCTTCTTCCCAGAGTCCAGCTTCTCAGATGACTGGATAAGTGTGGTGAAAAGACATACCCTTGACACACGCCTTCCCAGATTTTAAGCCATGAAGTGTTCCCTCGGCCTGTTGGTCTGGCTGCCTCTTGTTCCATCTCTCGGGTCTGCATGAGTACCATGCGGTGTCTAGAATTCCCATCCTTTTCAGTGCTCTCCATGGTTTGTTATGATCCCACAGTCTAATGCCTTTGGATAGTCAACTAGGTATTATAAATAATGATAAATGAAAAAAAAATCCAAACCTTGCACCAGATTTAGGAGTTGTTCTTCCAAATATGGCTATAGTGCCCCCTCCATGAACTGAGGGAACCAGAGGTGGGGCTTTCTCTGTTTCCCCCTTTGCTCTCCTCTCTGGCTGGAGTGGCACGAATGGTTAAGCGCGGGGCTGCTAACTGAAAGGTGACAGTGGTTGTGTGCATGGGTGAACAATGGCCCTGGATCATCTCTTCCACAAAGTCTTGGGCTCTCTGACTCCCCGTCCACACACCAGCTAGCCAAAGCCACAGGCTGCCCCTGCCTCCAGATAACTACAGTGCCACCCGAGTGCCCTGTGCCTGCTACTGTGGCACAGCCTACTACCAAAGGCTGCTGTGGCCCTTTCCTCTCAGTCTCACCTTAGTGGTGTCAGCTGCTGTCTGGAAGCCATAAAAGTCTCCTCGATCAGGTGTTCGATGATGTCTTACACCTATTCCTCCTTGACCCAGGCCTTTACCCCTGCTCTCAAGGAAGGAACAAAGTACCCAACCCCCTTCCTCCACTTTTGGACCCTGGGGCTGGCAGGCAGACAGAGAAGGGGAGAAATGGAGATCATGCCTGCGCATCTCTTTGGCTGGCCAGCTTACTGAGACGGTGAAGAAAATGCTTACCTACATCGGCTCCTGCAGTTGCGCTCACCATCCAGCAGACTGTCACTCTCTCTGCCCGTCTCTAGGGAGCCTCATGCTTCTCCCCCTCTGCCCAAGACAGTAAGAACACTGGACACAAGGCTCTGCGTCTTCTTTACCTCTCAGATTCCCCCTGGTCCCAAAGGCACAGAGGAGTACACGTCGGCGATGTACACAAGCACGTGTGCACACAGCCTCCCCGACGAAGTCACAGGAATCATCTTGGAGGATCCACTGGTTCTAAAGCCCTTGTAGACCAGCGGTTCCCAACCTTCCTTGTGCTATAGCCCTATAATATAGTTCCCTATGTGGTGGTGATCCCCCAACCATAAAATGATTTTCATTGCTACTTCATAACTATAACTTTGCTACTGTTATGAATTGGACGACCCCTGTGAAAGGGTCATTTGACCCCCAAAGGGGTTGTGACCTACATGTTGAGAACCCCGGTTCTGGGCCCTGGCTTTTAGCAGAAGAGCATGTGAGTCCTACCCTGTGATCTCACCATTAGCTAAACTTTAGGACCTGACTCAGGCACCCTCACCTTGAGGAAGCCTCTAGAGCCCGCTCTGGGCCCACCCCGCCCACAGGTCTCTTTCCTTGCATCTCCACTAGCGCCATTGAAACACCTACACTGTATTCCTCACTTCCTATCATTTCATTCCATGTTATGTCACCCACCCGTGCCCCCACCACACGGTATTACTCATATCTAAAGCCCACTTCACACAACGTTGGCACATCTCAGGCACCCACGGACAGACGGAGAGGGAGGGACGACCTCGGAACAGATGGGAAGCAACTCTAACGCATCTTCCTCACATGCTCAGAGTGAGGAAGCCCTTCTCAGTCCTCAGTCTGTCGGCAAGCATCGTTCTGTCGGTCTGTGTCTCATAGACAGAGTACCTTCAGATACATTGTCACATTTGGTAGGCCAGTGGCCCTTATTCCTATGGAGACCCACGAGACAAGGAAGAAAGACAATTCATATACCTCAGAACAATGTGCACATCTGTGTGAGGCCAGGCTGACCAGAGAAGCAAATCCAGTGACACTCATCCATGTGTAAGAAAGAGCTTTGCATTCAGAAGCCATTACGCATCGAAAAAGCATTCCCTTGCAGCCCAACTCAAGTCTGATCCCAGTCTGCAAATTCCTCTTGAGACTCACGCAATCACATGTGAGGATGCAGACATGGGAAGATCCCAGGCCATGTGCAAAGCCATGCAGATGCAATGTCGGTGGAAGTTTTGCAGGGCTCCGGCAGCTCTTGGGATGTCCAGCAAGCAGGACAGTCAGGGTAGAGGACTGAGGAAGGTTCCCTGGGCCCTCCTTGTGAGAAGGCCACACCCACGAGAAGGCACCGTCAGGCTGTGACCTGATTGGCAGCTTGGACACCACCCCTCCAGTTTTTAATATCTTCAAGTTGACATAAAATGATGTAACTACCACAATGCACATCCATAGAACTCCCCAGGCATCCAAAGACTTGAATTCAGAATCCTGAGCTAGTGGTCCACATGGCGACCAGTGTGCCCTCCCTCCCCAGGGTCATGGTGGAAGAGAAGAGGCTGTCTGCCTTTTATGGACTGTCCTGGGCTAAAAGCCATCTCCAAGCATCGTACACTCCCTTATTCTCCAGAGCATATGCTTGTTGCTCAAAAGATCAAACCCAAATGGATAAGCAGCCATCTCCTTCTGTAGGCTGGATGCTACCCTGTGTTGCTGAGCAAGAGGCTGGTAGTTCAAGTCCATCCCGAGATACCTTGAAAGCACTCTTTTTGACAAGCCAGCCATTGAAAACACCATGGGCCCAGCCGGCTGGATTTGTTCTCTTTTGCCTTAGAAAAGAGAACTTAGAAAAGACTGTCCTTAGAAAAGACTGCCCAGGGGCAGTGCTGAGGGTTCTCTGGATAGAGAACTCCCACGGAGCCCCTGAGGGGTCCCTGTGGTCAGTCCCAGACCATGCAGTCCGCCAGAGAGAAGGGCGGGAAGCCACGGCCTTCACCTTGTCTGACTAGGAGCTCTCCCTGGCAGCATTCTGTCCTTGGCCTCTGTGGGTGAAGTCTGCAGCCCCAGGCCTGGGGAGAGGCAGGCGGGGCTCGGCCCTTCTCAGCAGCAGAAAGCAATGAGGTTGAACTTTATATTTATTGATCACGGCTTCTCTAGACCTTTACTATCATTTAACTCTCACTTCTAACCAAATCCCCTTTATCTCTTTTTGCCAACTGCACTGCCCAGAATCGTCTCTCTCTCTCTCTCTTTCTCTCTCTCTCTCTCTCTCTAAACACATTTCCATTTCAGCAAGCAGTCAGCTTGCTACGCAGACTGCTCTCTGTCTGCCGCCCTTCCCCCACCCACCCTACAATGCCAACAGCCGACTCATTAGAAAAAACGTGGGTTGGAAGGGGTTAAACTCACCCAGTGGTGGGGGGAGCGGGGAGCAAGTGCACCATTCCTGGAGCACAGTCCGAGGATGTACAACCTGAAACAGGGCTCCCTGCTCAGCAACTCTCTGCTAGCCCCACGACGGAGGGAGGGGGAGCGTCTCCCCCCCCTCTCCCCCGTGGACAGGGAAAGACTGCCATATCGTGGATGATCCAAGAAGCATGGGCATGTCAAATAAGCATGAAAAATAATCATCTGAAAGGAAATAAAATCATGAAGCCGCGGCTCAGAGGCTCATCTTCCAATGGTCCTTTCTCCCCCTTCTTGGGTGCCGCCTCCTGTTGGGGAGAACCATATAATCCATAATGAATGTGTCCTCTTCCCCGCCTCCACCCCCTTCTGGGTGCTGCATCTCTGTTAGGACTAATCCCAAGGTACCTTTTCCTCTCACGGAACTCTCAGGCAGAGTTGGGCTGTCAGGTGGATTACTGGTGGAGGCCTGGTGCTGTTGCCACATCCTCCCTGCCTCCCCTTCCTCCGACGGCTTGTGGCTGGCCTCTCTTAGCTTGAGAGTGTAAGCAGTTGGTTGATGGAGCCAGACTTGATAAGAGCGTAAGCAGAAAGCAACTTCACCTTCTCTCTGCCACAGCCCCTGCAAGCACACTCTTCCCTGACCCTTGACGGCTCTTGGGAATGACATCTAGTAACTTGGGGGCTGCTCTCAGATTAAAAGAAAAAATATCAGGTCAGTCTTTTAGCAAGAACTAAGATTTTTTTTTAAGTCCTTTTATTGGGGACTCAGACAACTCTTATCACAATCCATCCTTACATCCATTGTGTCAAACTCATTTGTTGCCATTATCAGTCTCAAAGCATTTTCTTTCTACTTGAGCCCTTGGTATCAGTTTCTCATTTTTACTCCCTCCCTCCCTCCCTTACCCTTTATAATTTATAATTTATTATTTTTTCGTGTCTTATACTGTTCAATGTCTCCCTTCACCCACTTTTCTGTTGTGCATCCCCCATGGAGGAGGTTATATGTAGGTCGTCATGATTGGTTCCCCCTTTCTTCCCCACCCCTTTCCCTTACCCTCCTGGTATCACTACTCTCATTATTGGTCCTGAGGGGTTTATCTGTCCTGGACTCCCTGTGTTTTCAACTCTTATCTGTACCAGTGTTAATGTTCCGGTCTAGCTGGATTTATAAGGTAGAATTGGGATCATGGTCATGGGGGGGTAGGAAGCATTTAAGAACTAAAGAAAAGCTGTATGCTTCCTCAGTGGTATGCTGCACCCTGACTAGCTAGTCTCCTCCCTATGACCCTTCTGTAAGGGGATGTCCAGTTGGCTACAGATGGGCTTTGAGTCTATGCTCTGCATTCCCCCTCATTCACTTTGATACATTTTGTTCTTTGCTGCCTGATACCAGATCTCATTGACACCTTGTAGTCACACAAGCTGCTGTGCTTCTTCTATGTGGGCTTTGTTGCTTCTCAGTTAGATGGAGGTTTTTTTTACCTTTAAGCTATTAAGACACCACATGCCATATCTTTTGATAACCAAGCACCATCAGCTTTCTTCACATTTGCTTCTACACCCATTTGTCTTCAATTATTGAGTAGGGAAGGTGAGCATCACAGGATATCAGGCTAATAGAACAAAGCCTCCCTGCACTGAGGGAATACTTGAAGAAGGTCCAATGTCCACCTGCCACCTTAATACTAGACCTATAAATATATGCACATAAATTTATTTCCCCATCACCATATATGGATATATTTACATATATACATGCCTGTATGTAGACCTCTATAAATATTCTTTGCCTCCTAGTTATTTCCTTTATTCACTTTTACTTTCCTCTTGTCCCACTATCATGTTTAGCCTCCATTTGGGTTTCAGTAATTCCTCTCAGTAAAGTTTCTCTTGATCAAGCCCTGCTTGGCCTCCTACACCTTCCTTCAATTGACTTTAAATCACTTGTTATTCCCTTGTCCCTGGGTTTGTTAACACCCACTTCCTTTCCCCCACCCTCCTCATCCTTCTCTCCCATACCCCAACCCCTCCCCCCCAAACTGTTGGTCTTGTTGTTTTCTCCTCCAAATTACTCAGATCTCAGATTCTTATTCCATTCAATTCCTCGACTCCAGTGTAGACCTGCTCAGTTTGGAAGCCTGAGAAGTAAGGAGAAGGCACAACCAGAATCATGACTGTCTTCTCATTGTACTTCTTCTCTGCTTGTTTACTATTGTTTGGATCTCCTGTGGGTAAGTAGAGTCGTGGTCAGGAGCAGGAAGCTAAAGCCCCGGACAAGCCCTACTTGCTTTTCAGTGGTTGGTTTTCAGTGTGTAGCCTTTCTCCCTCATCTGCGTTCATTTGGTTGTTTTCTTTGTTGCTAGGCACTATGGGATGGGTTCTCACTCACATTGGCCCTAGAGTTCTCTGTATAAACACTACTCCATCTTGGGCCATCCTCACAATATTGCTACATTTGAGCCCGTTGCTGCAGCCCCTGTCTCACACCATCACATCAAGTGTCTTCCTCTTTTTCTGCTGACTCTTGGCCAAGTATGACGTACTTCTCCAGAGACTGGTCTCTCCTGACAATATGTCCAAAATGCGTGAAATGAGGTCTTGACATCCTAAAGTCTAAGGAACATTCATCATGTCTCTTTCTCCAAAAAGAGAGTTGGTGGTCTGTGGCAGTTACAAAATTTCCTGTCTACTTGTGAAGGGGTGGAGTCTAGCCTATCAATGAGTCAGGCCATGTCAATGAAGCCTCTGTGTGGCCATAACTTTCTCCTGAGGATTTTTGGAACTCCTGTATTTCTCCCAGGTGGTAGGAGACACTGTCTGCTTCATCTTCCTGATACAAGACACATGGACCTATTCTAGAGGCCTGGAGCTGGAGACACCACATGGAGATCCACTGTGGCAGTCACTGATCTGTGTCAGTGTCAGCACTGGGAGTGTAGGGGTGGAGACTAGCCTGTCAATCTGGAGATAGCCAATGAGGCCTCTGTGTGGGCGCGGCTTTCTCCTGAGAATTCTGCAAAGTCTTGCGGCATTTCCCAATTGGAGGTGAGATACTGACTCAATTCCTTAGAGACACACAACTGACAAGATAGCAGCATGGACCCTGAGTGTTAGGAACTGGAGCAGCCGGAGGAGAAGCCACACAGGCTTACCCTGATAGAACCAAACCTCTGAAGCCAGAAAAGTCACAGAGAGACCCCTGCTAGTGCTGAGATGCTTCTACTGCCAATGGATACTGTTGATAGACCCTGAGTCCTGGAAATGAGGAGCCATGGGGAGACCCCCACCAGTGCCAGGATGCTTCTACTGCCACTGGACACACAAGACTCTGCACCCACTGGCCTGTGAGTGTCCTGGTGTCATTGTTGTGCTTTGTGAGTCGGAAGGAGGCTTTATAGACTGGTATCAGACATATGGGCTAATATCGGACTTATGATTTTGGACTGGACTGGGTTGGGATGCTTTCTCAAAGTTCCATTGCACTTGTGTATAAACCTTTCCCTTATATACATATATGTGTTTATGAATTTGTTTCTCTAGTCTACCCGGATTAACACACCCACACCAGCACTGAGATGTTTACATCACCACTGGATCCATAAGACTTTCCATCCGCTGATCTGTGATCTTCCTACATTGGGTGTCATTGCATGACTGACTCAGTCTCAAGAATTTATGGACTGATATTGGACATATGGGCAAATTTTGGACTTGTGGACTGGGTTGGAATGTTTTCTTAATATACAATTACCCTTTGATATAAAATTCCTTCTTACACACATGAGTGTCTATGAATTTTGTTCCTCTACTCTAACCAGACTAATGTATAGTCCATATTTTAATTTTCTTCATAAACATCATAATTCAAAGGAATCAATTCCTCTTCAGTCTTCCTCAGTCACTGGTCCACTTTCACATGCATATGGAGCACATGAAAATGTTGTGGCTTTGGTGAGGAGCACCTTAGTCCTCAAAACGACATATCAGCTCTTTGATATTTCAAAGTGGTCTTGTGCTACACATTTGCCCAATGTAATACATGTCATTGGATGTCTTGACTGTGGCTTCCATTAACATGAATCATGCTTCCAAGAAAGATGAAGTCCGTGGCAACTTCAACCCCCTCCCTGTCTACTGTGATGGTGTGGATTGATCCAGTGGTATCTCATGTCCATGTGGCTTTCAGTGAGCAAGGCTGGGTTCACTGCAGATTGCAAGTTGTCAATGAGCCTTTCACGTTCTTTGCCACGTTCTTCTTGAGATGCTCTACCTTCTTGGATGATGTACTCAGCATCCAGATTGAGAGAAAAGGGTGAAAGGATACAGCCCTGGTGTTTGACGGACTTCTTGGTCTAGGCATCATTGTCACAAAAGTACCATGAGGGGTCCTGGAGTGCCCATCCTTTGCAAAGTCATCCACAGTTGTTCATGATGCACACAATCGAGTTCCTTTGCATAGTCAATAAAGCACAAGTAGACGTCTTTGTGGCATTCTCTGCTTCCGTCCAACATCTGCAATCATTGCCCTCATTCCGTGCCCTCTTCTGAATCAGGTCTGCATTTCTGTCAGCTCCCTGTCAAGGTTCTGCTGCAATCACTTTTTTTTCCAGCAACATTTTATCTGTATGTGATATTAATGATATTGATCCATAATTTTCACATCATCTTCCTTTGGACTGCGCTTAAAGATGGATCTCTTTCCACTGAATGGTCAGATAGCTATCTTCCAAATTTCTCAGTTGAAGCCATGACTCAAACAATGGACAAATCCATGATCAAGAACACGCTGTCCATGAGGCTGTTAGGAGTAAGTGCCACCTCAGCGGCAGCTAGCAACAGTCATGGGCAGTGTGACCTCTATGCCCTCTGATCTCTCACCTGCACTTCCCTTGAGGAGGGTGATGCCTCCTCACCTGGCTAGAGTGCCCCCCCTCCAGTGGGCATCCCAGATCCTGAACACAGTACAAAATTTGGGGGTACAGAAAGTTCAGGCCTCTCTCTGTAAGGTCCACACCTGACCAGAGGAAATGGACTCCCATCTTGTCCCACTTCATAACAGTAGCAAAATTACAGTGATGAAGTAGAAACGAAAATAATTTTATGGTTGGGGGATCACCACAGCACAACAGTATGAAAGGGTTGTGGCATTCGGGAGGTTGAGAACCACTGCCCTAGGAGGAAGACTTCTTGAGGCTCCTGTCCTCTACAGAACAGACTAGTTTCCTCTTTCAGACTTTTCCAGCCTCTCACTAAGCTCTCTGGGTATCTCCTGCAGTCCCTTCACTTGGTTGGAGGAGTGACAAGTGTCCCTCTTCCATCCCGCAATGGCAGGGCACAGTCACGGACAGTACACTCCAGAGAGACGCTCCCAGTTGTCTCTCCCACTTCTCTGAATGCCGCTGTCCTGGCCTTGAGTTGGAGCTGGAGCCAAGGATGGCAGCGCAGCTCCAGGGAGCTCTCGTCTGGGAAGAGGTAGAGACCGTACTCTCTCCTCAGCTGTGGAGCCTCAGCCAGGCCTTCCTCTAGAGGAGACTTTGATTGGCTTCACGCGTTACCCAGGAGTGCAGAGGCTGAGCTTGTCAGGACCACCCCGCCACCGAGCCACCAGCATGCCTGGGTTGCTGGCATTTGCCAGGCACTGCGCTGGGCACCAAGGACGACAGCCTCCACGTGGCGGGAGACTTGTGCTCGATGAGTGCGTGCTGCTGGGGTTCAAGGTGGTCCTGACTCAGGGCTTCTCCAGAGACAAGAAAAAGCCACGCCGCCCAGGCCTGCACATCTGTTTGGATGCTGAAGCCTGTGGTTGCAGCGCCCCTGTCAATCCACCACCCTCCTTCTCGCTTCCCTTGGCTTTCACCCAGGACAATGTCCTTCTTCAGGGACTGGTCTTTCCCACCACGTGTCCCAAGCACACGAGGAAGTCTCCGCTCCCAGCCTTGCTTCCAAGGAGCACACCGACTGCTCTTCCCCCAGGACAGGTCGCAGTCCAGAGTCCTCCAAGGCCATCATTCCCACGCCTCTGTTCTCCTTCCATTTTCCTTACTCGGTGTCCAACCTTGACGTGCATACGAGGCGAGTGACAGGACTCCCAAGCAACGCTAGTCCTCAAGCGCATGTCCTTTCTTTCCGACACTTGTCAGAGGCCTCATGAAGCAGACTGATCCCACACAGGGCACCCTTTGATCTCTGGACTGCTGCTTCCATGAACACTGGTTGCAGATGCAGGCAAGCTAAAATCCTTGACACCGTCACACTTCTCTCCACGCATATGACGTCCCCTCTGGGTCCGGTGGTGAGGGTTTTTCTCTTCTTGGCAGTGAGTTGTCACCCACGCGGCAGGTTGTGATTCTCAGTTGTCACCAACAAGCGCTCCACAGCCCCTTGCTTTGAGGTAGGAGCCCTGGTGACACAGTGGGCTCTGCTGGACTCTCATGTGCTGGGCAACGAACCACCGGGTCACCCTTTCGAAGCCACCAGCTGCTTCCCAGGAGGAAGATGATGCTCTCTACTCCCATAGAGATGCACTGCTGAAGAAGCCCACTGGGCCAGTTCTGCCGTGTCCTACAGGGGCTCTGTGGATGACAACCGAGAATTGCAATCGGCAGTGCGGGCAGTGAGTGGATGTGCAGGCTTTTGCAGAAAGACCTGTGTATCCAACAGTAACTGCATAATAGTGTAAGAGATGCCACCTTAGGGCCCAAAGGAGGTTCTGGTGGCCTGCCTCATAAGTGCCTATACCTAGGAGGTGTGTGTGGGGAGCCCATGAACCAGACAGCATGTCTGCCCAGGCCGTGTGGTCACCCTGGAGCACAGCAAGGTTGAGTTTCAGTTGATGCTCAAAGCTGGGCTCGGCCAGGGACAGTTCACACTTCTGCAAAAACTGAGAAAGAGAAGTCTGCACTACTATTCTGGAGTCTCAGTTTGGGAGTGGGCAGGGGGGAGTGGGGCAGTGCAAGCTAAAGTTGGAGGTTTGATTTCCCCCAGAGGTGCCTCAGCAGAAAGGTCTGATGATCTACTTCCAGAAAGTCAACGTTGACACTCCAGTGGAGCCCAGTTCTACCCAGACCCAGGCAGGATTTCCACGAGGGGGGGAGGCGGTTGGTGTGATGGCAGCTGGTAACTGGGGCCCCTATTTTGTTGGTAAATAGGTTGACATACAGAACTGCATCTCTCGCACGGAAAGCAGATCCCAATCCGACCCAGGAGAAGACTGTGTGCCATTTGGGGGAACACAAACCCCGAGACTTCCGTTTCCAAACGCCTGTGGGGTTAATCACTAAGAGAGAACCACCCACGCCCAGCATTTTCCTCGAAATACCATAAAGGAAAGTTTGTCTAACTCCAGGTTCTTTGCATTTTGTTTAGAGACAGAGACAAAAATGCCTTCATTATCCCATCCATGGCCGTTCAAATGAGAGAAAAGTGCTCCGGCATTAAGCAATGCAATCCGCCCAAACCTTTTTAGTTCTATTAAAAAAGCAGGAGGGTAATTTACCAGGATGTGCCTGTCATTGTTTGAGAAGCAGAACGGCCTCTTTTATCTCCTGCTTTATTTACAGGCGCAGCCCAGTGAGAGAGGCAAGTGTTGTCCTGGGCTGGTGACACAGTGGGGCTACAAGGAGACAGTAGCTGTCAGTGTCATCAGCTGAGCCGTGAGGTCACCAGCAAAGGACTTCCTGCCATGGGTTCCAGCCCCTGGACAACCAGCCGCGGTGTCTGCTCACTTCTCCAAACTTCCAGGTGGCGGGAGAGAGTGGTTTTGGGATGCTGGGTCAGAAACCATGGGTCATCTCCACCATCCAGACAGGGAGATGCAGGTCTGGAGAAAGATGGTGGCTTGTTCTAGCCCGAGCCAGGATCGGTTCCTTGAAAGGAAAGCTTTCAAGAATCTGCGAGGGACAACTTGACATCCAAGAGCAGCTCTGACACTCTCTCCTTTCTGGAAGTTGTAAGCAGAGAACCTGGATTTCCCTGGGCTGCTCTTCCTGCTCCCTTGACTCTCGAGGACTGGCACCATTGTCTTTCTCTTTCTTTCCTTTTAGAATCATTTTATTGGGGCTCTCCCACCTCTTATAACAATCTACCCATTCATTGTGTCAAGCACACATGCACAGAGGTTGCCACATCCTTTTCAAGACATTTTCTTTCTACATGAGCCCTTGCTATCAGTTCCTCTTTTTTCCCTCCTTCTCAGGCCCTCCCACCCTTTGAGCCCTTGACAGCTTATAAATTATTATTATTTGCACACCTTACACCATCTGCTGTCTCCGGGGGCATTATACATTGATCCCTGTTATAAATTCCCCCTTTACCTCCGCCCCCTTCTTCCTCACCTTCCCTCTACCCTCATGGAATCAATACTCCCTCCCAATTATTCCTGGGGGCTTTATCAGTCTGAATTCTGTGTGTCAAGGACTCTTACCTATACCAGTGTACATGCTCTGGTCTAGCAAAGTTTGTAAGGTAGAACAGGGGTCATGGTAGTGGGGGCGGGGGAAACATTAAAGAACTAGAGGAATGTGTGCTTTGTCAGTGCTGTGCCGCACTATGGCTGACTTGACCCATCCTTGTGACCCTTCTGTGAGGGGATATCCACTTGCCTACAGGTGGGCTTTGAGTCTCCACTCTGACCCACTCACTCGCACTGGTATGATTGTTTGGGGTCTTCTGATGCCTGATCCCATGGACATCTCGTGATCACACAGACTGGTGGTCTTGCACCATTTTCATGGGCCCTTTTCTCTCCCGTGGAGCCTGGGCATTCTTTCACCATTGTCACTATGGGTACCGAAGACCACCATGTAGAGAAGAGGCCATGGGATGCAGCCAATGAGGCAATGGGGGCAGAACTTGTCTTCCAACTGAGCTTGAGATTTGGCCATCAAAGGCATTTGCTCCTTTACCAAGAGCTTTAAGTAGATCCCTACTGGAGATGAGCTGTGCCCCCGGACATGGACAGGTGGGGGAAACGGGCAAGAGAGGAAATGTCTGCCAAACCATGAGGCAGAAATACTGTGCGTGCATAGACGTGTCTGCAATATGTTGTGGGAGCACAGAGAAAGGATGAATTAATTCTGGCCTGGGACTCTGGAAAAGCCCGGTTCTCCTGAAAAGCAGCATTTATACTTGCTGTAGAACAACAAAGAGCTGTTAGAAGGTTGGGCAGTGCGGCAGAAGGGGCAACACAGAGGGGTTACCTCTGCTCCATTCTGGGGCGTAGCCAACACCTAGAAAGGGCTCAACCAATACATGGAAATACATCCCACCTTGGGTTCCCACCATCCTTTGGTCTTCTCTGGCTCAACTTGATGCTGGTCCTCGTTACCATGGTGCCAGTATCTGATTCCAATAACCTAGCCAGCTGCCATGAGCATCCCCCCAGCAGAAAACTCATGCTTTCAAGCACCAGGGACTCAGAGGGCACACCAAGAGTAGGAAACAACAGCTGCTTGAGAACTTTCAGAGCTGTAGGTTGCTGAGTACCTGAACTAGAAGAGGTGGCCAGGGAGTGGAGTCTGAATCATCCTGAGGGTGGAGGCAATGGGATTGCCTTGCAGGGTCTTCTCCTCCATGATAACTGAGGCCAGTAGCAAACTCTGTGTTTAGAAAGGGCTATGCACATCACAGCCTGCCTCCCCAGCACTTCACCATCTAGCTCCTACTCAACTCCCCAGTTTGAGTTCCCTCCACCTTGTGTGGACCCCACATCCCAATCTCAGATGAACGTCTCATGTCCCCAGACCTGTCCTTCCGCCCTGCTCTGTGTGTCCTCTCCTGCCCCTTCTTTGGAGTTTTCTCCTTTGGGTAAAGTGACCAGATTTTAAGCAGGACACCATTGACCAGGGAGAGGGGGTGGTCCTTGATTAAAAATTTGGTCTATATGGAGCAACAAAAATGTTCATAGAATGCAAAAAATAGTATTGTGATATATTTATTTTAATTTTAAAACGACGCGGGATGTTGTTACATTGTTAAAAAGTGGGACTTCTGGTTACCTTACCTTTGGGGGCACTTTTACCCTCAAAGCAAGCAGCCATGTCCCCACTTTGCCGATGGGGAGATGCTGGCATGTTCCAAGTGGAGCCATCACTGGATGTCATGTCTCCTAATTCTGAGCTCAAAGCTCCATCTCCCCACTGTTCGCCGCATCCTTAAAGCTTCCCAGGGCCCCTTTGGTTGTGTTTTTCTTTCCACAGACCCCTGGGACACCAATGATGTCACCCACAGCCAATCTCCTCTCTGGAGTAGCATGAGACAATCACTAATAGCATGCCGCCTCGACACAGCTCCAGCTAAGAGCAGAGACACCCAGTGCTTCCGTTCAGCGTGCAGTCCAAACACAGAGAACAGTGTGGTTTCTGCTGGGCTATTTGAGACATTGACAGCAGCTCTCACAGTCTGATTATTACTTTCACTGGGGGGCAAAAAACCGAGGTTGGAGACTCCAGCACTGCACTATCCCCATAGCCATCACACTTTCCAGAAGAAAAACTCGACCCCCTGATGTGACAACCAGGGTACGTGGCATGAGACAGCGCTGTGAAGGTGGTAGGACTTCACGAATTCTGGGCCAGATGGCCATCCATTCACTTACTCATGCTCTCACTTATTATGCACCTACTAAGTGCTTCTCAGATTGGACACACAGGAATGATGACTATAGGACTCCTCCCTTCACAAAGCAACCAGGTAGTTTTCACATACTGATGCTGCCAGGTGCAGAGACAGGAAAAAGCGCAGTCTGGGGAACTAGGAAAGGTTACCAGAAGAATGTTAATGAAAACCCATTAGCAACCTGGGAGATGGAGATGACACAACCTTGCATGCTGAAAGAGAAGAGGGCTTGAAGCTCTCACAGATGGGGATCAAAGACTCCAGCCTTCAGTACAGATTACACCTCAGCATCAAGAGAAAAAGAATAGTCCCACAGCTGGGCCAATAAAACAACATCATGACAAGCATAGAACAGATGCACGTAACCTAGGATTTCATTTAACTTGGATGCATATTCCATGCCCACAGACACACCATCCAGGAAACCAGATGATTGGCTGCATTGTGGCAGTTATATAACCTACTGTCAACTTCAGGAAGGGGTAGAGTCTAGCCCGTCAATCCATTCACAGCTTGATGACATCATTTGGAGGCATAACACAAAAAAGTAGCTCTATGGCAGCCAGACACACTCTCTTTGCATGAATCTATGTTGATGCAGCCTTGGAGCTGGAGGAACCATGTGGAGACCCCTACCAGTGCTGGGAAGCTTCCACTGTGTGGTAGTTACATAATCTGAGGTCAACTTGAGACTAGTAAGAATGAATGGGGGAAGTCCAGCCTGTCAATCAGGTCATAGCTTGATGACCTCATTTGGAGACACTATGGTGAAAAATAACTCATTGACAGTCAGAGACTCTCTGCTTCATCTTCCAAGACTCATGGAACTACACTAGTGGTGCTAATGCCCTAGAGCTGGAGGAGCCACATGGAGACCAACATCAGTCCTGAGATGCTTCCACTGCCACTGGATCCACCTGTTGGCCTGTGATCCTTCTGAACACATGTCATTAGATGTGTTGAGCAACTCTGAAGAGGAATTGATAGACTGGTATCAAACAGATGGGCTAATATCAGCCTTATGGACTTGAACTGGACTGTGCTGGGATGTTTTCTTAATATACAACTAATCTTTATATAAAGTTCTTTCTTATACACGTATGAGTCTCCCTAGATTTGTCTCCTAGTTAACCTGGATGAATGTCTGCAGGATGCTCCCTGGAAGTGAAGATGGTGAGGCTTTGTCTCATGTACTTTGGACTGATGATTGGGGAGGACCAGTCCCTAGAGAAGGACATCATGCTTGGTAAAGCACAAGTTCATGGGAAAAGATAATGGCTGTCACTGAGATGGATGGGCACAGTCATTGCAGCAACAGACTCAGACATCGGAAAGATTGTGAGGATGGTGTTTGATCTGGCTGTGCTTCATTCTGTTGCTCACAGGCTCTCTTTTGGGTCAAATCCAGCTCAAGAGCACCTACAATGACAACAACCACACCTGGAGGAAGTGACATTTGCGTGGTGACCTCCATGATAGATGCAGAGAACAGGGAGAAGGGAACATCGTGGCCCCTGGAATTTCCTTCTGACTCCACTGTCCTCCAAAGAGCCAACTGATCATCCCAAAGGAGGCAGTTCTGAAGGCTGGGAGATAGCTGGACCTGTGGAGAGGGGTCTAGGCCATCTGCATAGGGTTTATAGAAGCATAAGACATGGCTTCCAAGTCAAGCATGCACGCAGAAATACAGAGTTGCCCGTGCTCGGGGCCTTGGGTATGCCAAGGTTGGAGTCGTCACAAAGGACTCCCTGCAATAGGGGAGGCATGAACTGGGCCTTTCAGAGAAGGTGGAGAGCTCAGAGAGGACATGTCATAAATGCTGAAGTGCTGTGGGTACATGTGAAATTGTCCCAAGTGGTGGTGGGTGAGGGAGGAAGGAGCACTAGGGCTGAGCCAAAGGAGTAATTACTGGGGACAATGGCAGCGTCTCTTTGGGGCCTGCACACCAATTGAGGAGCTTGTACTTTACTCCCTTGGCAATGGAGCAGCATTGGCAGTGGCTCGTGGACATGAGCGATGTGATCACAGTGGGATCTCAAAAGGGCCCCAGGCTGGGTGTGTGGATGGGACTCAGAGAGGAGGTGGACCAAGTGCAATGACTTTGGTTGGGAGGGTGGGCAGACCTTTAAAGTGGCAGGCTGCCAGAACTGGCAAGGAGCACAGGAGCAGGGACCACAGCAAACAGACTGTCTCCATCCGAGAGGCCACACCACTTCCCAGGAGGGTGCGGCCTTTGCACAAACCCAGAGGCCTTAGCCTGGGGGGAGCTGAGTCACCCCCACATGCCATGTTCCTCAAAAGCTTTCTCTCTGTGCAATCGCTCCACAATGGGCACCTTTATCCCAGTCCAGCCCAGCCCAGCCCTGGGGCTGAACCCACGAGAGGGCAGGGAGAAACTAAATGTCCTTCCTCTGAGTGGTAGTCTCTCCCTTGCTCCAGGCCAACCACCTGACTCCTCTCTTTGCCCTGGGGTTCTGCTCAGAGAAGTAAAGTCCTGGTGCAAGGAGGCACCACACCAACAGGCGAAGAGGCGTGGCCAAGAGTTGGGGCTCATTCATCTCTGCCAGGAGTCAGGGTGGAGGGCACTAAGGGGGGCTCCCTGCTGATGGATGACGTTTCCAGAGGTTATTAACTGAGCCGGACGCGGTCTCTTTGGGCTGATCTATGATCCAGGGACAGTGTTAAAGTATGTGGCTTTCTAGCGCCGGGTTATCGAAACAAGTTAAAATTGAAGTAGTCACTCAAAGTGCTGCCATCTGTCACAGCTGCTGCCTGGGCTTTAGCAGGTGGGACAAGGCAGTGGGGCCTGCATCTCAGTGCTTGGCATCGGAGATGCGTCTATTATCCTCCCTGATGCCACCACCAGGGCTGGTGAGGCTGGTTTTCTGGGGAGCTCAGAAGGAACAGAGAGAGCCTATTCCTTCCCTGCAGCCACGCCAGGGCCCTGGTCAACTCTCTGTAGAGCCCCCCAACACACACACACCACACAGACACACAGACACACACACACACACACAAACTCAGGGGTCTCCATGGCCCCGGGGCTAATACCAGACTTTTTTCGAGGAGGCCCTCCCCCTCTTCTCCATTGTCCTGTCTCCTCCCCCATGGCCACTTCTTCAAGGCAACTGCCAGGCCCATTTGTGTGGCACAAGGTCTGGCTTTGCTCGGAGGCCGGGAAGACAGCCTGCAGAAGATGGCACCATGGGCCGGGTGGGCAGGTGTGGCTGAGCTGGCTGACAGGCAGCCTCTAGTCTGCCCTGCTCCTGGCTGGCTGGCTTTATGGGCCTCTGTGGGCGGTGTGGACAGTGTGGAGTCCTCGGGCCCCAGGGCACTCTCCAGAGTGGTTGTGCATCACAACCCTGGCCCAGGGCTCCTGCAGGGCTTTGCATAGGCCTCCCCACCAAGATCCACACTTTGTCCCTTAACAACCCCCTCCCTATCCCCCGCCCTCGTTCTCCACCAGGAGCATGAATGTGAATCAGGAACTAGCCGGCAACCGGTCTTCCTTCAACCAGGAGTGCCACCCACAGACTGCGGCAATGAGGGCAGGAGGAAGCCGAGGGGCCTGCCAGGAGATGGGGGTAGGGTGGGCAGTGCCAATGGGCAGAGTCCAGAACCAGCAGGCCCACCAGAAGCCATTTCATCCTGCTTCTGCCTTGGGGTGGGATCCAAGTCCCCCTGCTCCGGCCGCAGGCTGTGCCCCTCGGCGAGCATGGGGCAGTGTTTACCCTGCACAGTCCCCAACCATCCACAAGCCACCGTCCTGATTCATGTTCTCCTGCGTGGGCAAAGGTATTTCTCAGTCTCCTATAAAGCCAGAGACTATGACGTCTCTAAAGGGAAAAAGAGAGAAGTATTTCTATTTTTGTCAATTTCTAATAAGCAATCCCTGTGGAAACCATGTGTGTGCCTGTGATGTGTCTGTCACTTCCAGACCAAGACAAGAGGCCTGGCCATCCCCACCCTACCCAGCCCCAGCCAGTGGGCTCCCAGAACACGTTGCCATGGAGTTGTGCCATGTGCCCTGTGGCGGCCAGGCGTGCAGGGGGCAGCTGCCTTGCAGGGGTGCCTCGGCCCCCACCTGGCAGGAGCAGGCTGCCAGGCCTTTTTTCCACAGCACCTCAGGTGGACCCCACCTCCACCCTCTTCTTGGCTAGCAGTCCTGTGCTAAGCCACCTGTGTGTCCAGGGCCTCCTCGTCCAGTCTAGGTGCTCTGTCATGGGGCTCCCTCCCATAGGGTCTCTGGTGACATCAGGGCAGCCCATTACCCTGCTAAGCGCAAGGTCAGCAGTTTGAAACCACCAACTGACCTTCAGGAAAGCGATGGGGCATCCGACCCCCACAAAGAGGGACCGTCTCAGAAACCCACAGGGGCAGTTGGACCCCATCTTAGAGGGTCACTGGGGTCACCCTCGACTCGATGGCAATGCACTTCTTTTCAGGGGAGGTTCTGGAAGGACCTTGCTCTGGGCCCCACTCACCCTAGGCCTGGTCTTGACAAGCATGGCAGGGGCCATCAATAGTTTCAGATGGCTTTTCTAGCCCAAGTCTCTCTCTCCCACCCAACCATCTTTCCCTGTGCACGTCTGGTAAGAAGGTGGAGGGACTCTCTGATGGGATTCACCTGTGGGCCATTCTCATCAGCAGTCACCATGCTAATCATCCTGCTGGGTGGAAAAGGAGCCCTCTGGGAAGCAGGAGGAGGGGTCTCATGGCCAGCAAGAGCAGCGTGAGGTCCTGACTCCAGAAGACAGCTGCACACCATTGGAGGAGCAGCAGCAGAACCAGGAGCCAGAGCACAGAACAGCATGGCGGACGGACTGCCCCGCCCGGGGCAGCGAGTAGAGCTGAGTGCGTGAGGGCAGGAGGCTGGCATGGGTGCATCTGGGCACTGGATTGGGGGGCTGGACTTGCTAACCCACGACCCTTTGGACTGAGGCTTCCTGGAACAGGGAAGTTAATTGGACAGTTAATTCAGAGAGCTGTGTTTGGTGTCCCACTGAACTTGAGCTGAATGTCTTCAGATGGACACTTATAGCAGAGTGGAAGGAGTCTCTGGACATGGATTAGCAGAACTGAAAGAACTTTGTGACATGACCTGATAAACATGGCGCACCGACATTACAATCTGTTCGCTTCCTGTATAAACCCTTTCATCATGAATTTTTGTTTGGGAGTTCTGTGTAGCAATGGATACTAGGAACTGGAGAGGTGGAGGGAATTGATTAAGAAGACAGCTCCTCTCGCTGCTCACCTACTCCTCCAGCTTCTCTCTCTCTCTCTCTCTCTCTCTCTCTCTCTCTCTCTCTCTCTCCCTGCACTCCCTGCCCTGCTTCACTCACTTTTCCACTCCATGTTCCCATTCCCATCTGATCTATTCTTCTTTCCATCTTCTCTGTCCCTATGCTGATTTACTTCCAAGCCAATGGCCTCTTCCCATGCCCTCGCCTGAGGCAGCCAAATGACGGTGAGGCCCAATGATGGATTTATCATTGTTTAGAAAGACGTAGATGGGAAAGTATTCCTTTTTTCAAAATAAAAACACTGCAAGAAAAAGCAGAGCAGTTTGGAAACAAATTAGCAATGTTTAAAGAGTAGAGAGAAGTCCCTGAATTTTTATAATTCCTGATCTTTTTCCTTTATTATGTGTCAGAGGAGCCAGCCCCTAACACATCATCATGGGTCCGGTAGGAGCAATTATACAGTGATAATATATCAAGATTATAGCAAAATCATAGAGAATAAGAGGGATAGGAGAAAAATAAAGTGAAGGAGTCAGACACATTTCATGGCTGCGTGACAAAAGCAAAGCATGAAATACAGATGAGAAAAAGAACACAAAGAGCAACGATACGCTCACCTGTCCAGACGGCACCTGAGAACAGACACACATCTTGATGAGGTTCTGTGGGCAGGTAGATGCGAAGTGATCCCACTTCCCAAAGAAAATGTCAACAGTCCCAGTCCTTGAGATGCAATGCAAAACAACCAACAGTAACAACCTCTGTGGTCAGTGCTCAGAAAGTATTGTATCTTTTCCTTCGTCTTCATGAAGATTCATGGTAAATGAATGTCAAACTCTGCAGAGAGCTGTCGTTGAACCAACCTGTTCACATTGCTGCTCTCTGAACTCCGCGCTCCCCAAGCCCCTGCTCAATGGCCGCTGCTGACGTCGAGACTTCTGTTCCTCAGAAACCATGTTTTTGGCCAGAGGATGAGAAAGACACCCACAAACACACCAGGGGACATCAAAAAAGTATTGCCACAGAATCAGTTATGAAGCAACAGTATCAGTAGCTGAAGCAATTTTTTTCTTAACCTACCTTCTCTCTACCTACACTTCTGCAGCTGGAGGGTCCTCATCCTTCGCATGCTTTCAACTGACCTCACATAAGAACAGCAGTTTGGGCAGACGTGAGACTCAACCAGGTTCCTTTTAAACATTCTTTGTGTTTGGGGAACAAAAAGACGTCTAAAGGGGCAAGATCAAGGGGAGTGGGGTACGATTTCCCAGCAGAGTTCTCTTAGGACCACCCTTGCTACCTTCAGAGAATGAGCAGGGAGCGACAGGTGAGGTGGATACTGATTGTTAGGTTGGGGTGGAGGGAAACATTTCATAGTGCATGTTTTCTGGTCTCTTCTGCACCAAGGAGGCTTTCCATTTTCTTAAAATGTCTTCCTAACATGCTCCCTTTGGACTCCCAAAACACAGTGCTATAGCTGTCTGAACTGACCTCTCTACCTTGAATGGGACTGGCCCAGCAGATCCCTGGAAGTCATTGTTTTGATCGAATCTTTTCTCTGGAAGGTACCAAAATAAGTGTTTCCGGGTAGACTAGAGAAATAAATTCATGGGCACTCATATTATGTAAGATAGAGCTTGACATCAAAGAGCAATTGTACATAAAGAAAACATGCCAGCCCAGTCCAGATCAAGTCCATAAGTCTGATATTAGCCCATATGTCTGATACCAGTCCATAAATTCCTCTTCAGACTCCCGCACAATGATGCCAAGTGCAGGAAGATCCCAGGCCAGTGGGTGGAAAGTCTTGTGAATCCAGTGGCAGTGAAAGCATCTCCAGGACTCTGGCTGCCATAAGTCTGGTGCTTGTCAGCAGGAAAACCAAGACAGTGAGGGAGTGTGTGGTGCAGGTGTCCCTGGAGGAAGAGATGAAGTCCCAGAATCCTCGTGAAAAGGGATCACCAGTCTATAATCTGATTGACAGGCTGGAGTCCACACCTTCATTCTTTTATAAGATTGACATGAAATTGTGTAACCACCACACTAAGATAATTATAGGTGCATATTCTTATTAAGCTTATTATGATTATTCTAAGCTATCTTATTGATAGAACGTGTCTGAATCCATCCACTGATTACAAAGACATGCTTAAGAAGATTTCGTTAGGAATAAAGGCACACATACATGAAATGGTGCGTAGTGGCTACTTGGTGTTGGGCTGCTAGCAGCAAGGTCAGCGGTTTGGCTCCAGGGAGTAGATGAGACTTTCTACTCCATAAAGAGGGACAGTCTCAGAAAGCCAGAGGGGCAGTCCTGCTCTGTCCTGCAGGCTCGCCATGAATCAAGATGACTCTGGTCATCAAGATGGTCTGGTTTTTTAATTTTTTCTCTCAGAAGTAGAATCGTAGTGGCAACGCTTGCTGACTTACTCTTGTGTTTCTGATTATAGATTAAGTTTACAAAAATAGAATCTATCATATATTTTATTTTTTAATGCCATGCTTCCCTGTTCACAGTGCAGGGTAGGCATTATAAGTCAAAAGTGAATGTGAAATTTTAAAAGAAAGAAATGACTTAATTTCTGAAAAAGGGATAACAATCCCGTAAAGCACATAAAAATTGCGAAACCATCCCATGATATACCAGGGATACAAGTGCGGGGATATAAAAGAGTATCTGTTTGTTGAGCAAACACCTACTGAGAGCCCACTACAGAGCAGGAGCCATTGAAGGTTCTCGGGGTGCAGTGAATATGTCAGACAGGAATGTCAGTACCCTGGAGATCCCACGCCAGTGGGGGGACCGAGCGAACACGTACTGAACCCGTGGACGGAGACAGTGCACGGAAGCAGGGGATGTGCGGTGGGTTTTCCAAGGAGGTTTGCTGGGCAGGCAGACATCTGAGCAAGGAAAACATGGGAGCCAGAGGCACCTGATCATGTCGGAAGAGCTCTTCGGAAGAGGGCCAGGGCACAGCCTGAACCACCATCTATTCTTTAGGAGCCCTGGGGACCCATGTCAGCGGGAGGAGTGGTGGGCTGGGTGAATTATCTGTATTGTGGGCACAGAATGGGGGCTGGCCATGGCACCCCAAACATCTAAGGAAGCAGAAATTGTTACATTGAACCCATCCATTATCAATTCGGTGACCAGTCATGTCAACCTAGGTTCTGCTAAACCTCTCTCTTCCTCTTTCCCGCAGATGCTGTCGTCATCGCTGACCTGTGAAAACAATCCCTCATTCCCCGGCACGCTCCTGAGGAGCCCAGGGCTTGGGCTCCTTCTCTCCTTTTCTGGCTGGCTCACTCCTGCCCACTAAACACCTCTGAGCAGAGGTCAGGGAGAAAGAGAGGGCTGGGAGAGGGGTGGGAGTGGGGCCATCAGGACATAGGAGAGCGGTAAAGGGAATGACCCCAAGTCACTAATGCTTTTCTGAGTGGGCTGAGGCACGCCCAGATCCAGAGAGAGCAAAACAGAATGCAGGGAGGGTGAGAGGGGAGGGCCGTGGGAGAAAGAGAGAGACCAAAATAAGGCGGGCAGATGCAGCAAGCAATGACAGACCACTGTCGGAGAAAGATGGGCAAATAGAAAGACCAGCCAACACTTAGACGAAGGGAGAAGGGAGGGCAGGAAGCAGGGATGCATCTCTGCCGCCATGAGGGAGATGGGAGGGGGGAGGCAGAGAAGGTGTCAGGTGATTTTGGGGCTCCCTGAGCTTGCTTGTAGCTGGCTCTGACTTCTGCTTTCCAGAGAATAGGGAACTATAGGGGAGTGGGTTGGAGAGAGGAGAGACCTTGTGCAGAGAACCTCTGAGCTGGTGTCCTGTAGAATCTGGAGCTGGAGCCAGGGCTGGGACTAGAACCATCTGGGGAATGCTCCTCTCCATCCTTGAGAAAGAGAAACAAAAGACCACACCAGCATCCCAGGGCAGGTAAGGATTCCCACTCTGGGACCCAACTCCCTGGGTTCCCAGCCTGGTTGTACTCCCACGGGACTGTACGACCTCAGACAAACCTCCCCCCACCTCCCACCCTCTGCTCTAACCCGCTTCCCCATCTGTAAGAATATCTGATGTTGAACAATTCCAATCAGATGCAACCTCTACGACACTGAGCACAGTGGCTCTGGCCAACCCCTTGTACCCACCTCTGGTGGCGTGACTGCTTGTGGCCACCCCCTGGAAGAGCAGTGCTGATCAGGGAGCCTCATACCCAGGGCACTGGAGGGCAGAACGCGGTCAAGTCTGTGTGCTATGCCACCGCCCACCTCATCTCCTTCAAGGCAGAAGGTTCAGACAGAACTAGAGATGAAGTCATGGGTCCTGTTCCCTGTATTCCTCCTCTTCCCAAGGCTGAAACTGCTCTGCCAAACCCACCTGCCCAGTCACATGACCACCCCTGGCCCTGGGCTTCAGGCTGGAGAGCTTTGCAACTCTGACCCAATGCTCTGGGTTACAGCATTTCAGTCCCTGGTGAGGGCCTGGCCATGAGCTGCAGGATTGATAAGGGATGGAGCCAGCTGCTCCTGTCTTATTACACCGTCTGCTTTCTCCAGACATGGGTCTTGGACCCTTCCCTGTGGCTTAGGGTTCTGCCGGCAGGAGCAGACTGCTCCTGTGACCAAGTGAGTCCAAAAGACTTCACCTCTGCCTACTCTAGCTCTAGCTGTTGGCTCTGACAGCCTCTTCACCAGCCAACCCCAGGCCTGGACCCTCCTCTGATTCTAGCCCTGCCCCACTGGCTGCCCTAGAACCCCATATCCCAAGACTTGGCAGGATTCTCACCCTTTCAGCTTGGATAATCCCAAGAGTTGATGCTTTCCTGTGTCCCCACCCAATCGGGAGAGAGGACCTGTCAGCAGGGTAGATGGGCAGGATATACTGGTCCACGACCTCAGGCATGTCACCTCATACTGTGACAGCTTCCTTCCACAACCCGACACAGCTGCTCAGCTCATCCAAGAAGTCAGGAGTATTCTTCTGCTGAACCAGGACCACCCCATGGTCCTACAGTTGATCCCAACCCCCGAGCACCCGTGGGATAAGAGGCACTGCCTACCTACATCTGTGCCCAAGGTGCAGGATCCAGCAAATGCAACTTGCTCTTGCCCATCTTTGTGCACGCCCCTATTAAGAGCCCTGCTGGCTTGGTGGGGTACAAGTTGGGCTGCTAACTGCAAGGTCAGCAGTTCAAAACCACAAACCACTTCTTGGGAGGAAAATGAGGCTTTCTGCTCCCAGAGAAGTTTCCAATATGGGAAACCGCCAGGGGGCAGTTCTACCCTGCCCGCTAGGGTTACTCTCAGTCCGAATTGACTCGATGGCAGTGGATATCTGGGTTGGATGGTGAGGCTGCATGCCCCTGGCTCTAACCCTTGGCCCCTCAGAGCATGTCTCTCACTTCCAGACTGTGTGTGACCCTGTCCCTGGAGCTTTCTCTGTTTCTGCCTCCCGCCTCCTCCCACTCCCCTAAATCGCTGTGTTGTCAATTCTGTCCACGGTCAGCACTTGCCGAGCAGAGAGTTCCTCCACTTGTGCAACGAGCTGCGTGGGCAGGCTGGTAATGTCTGTCTCCCTGCTCAGTAGTGAAGCCCATCTTCTCCTCTTCTCTGGGATGGGTATTGATTCTGTCTTGACACCTCGGTTTGTTTTCTGCAGTCTCCGGCCTTCCCTTCATCTTGCTGTGGCCATTTCTCCTCTCTTATCTGTAATTTCCTCTCCTGTGACAGCGGCCTCCCTCCTGCGCTGGCTCGGCACCCAGACCAGGGGTTTGTATTAGCTCTGTGGTCCCATCAGCCCTCTCTGATGGGATGAGTTTGGGTCCTGGCTGCAAACAGACAAAGGATGACCGGAGTGGGAGGGGAGAAGAGCCTGCATTCCGAGCTCCTCATGTTAGCGTTCACCGGAGGATGGGCCCTCTGCCCTCCCCCGCTTAGAAAAGCCCCATACTTCCTCTTGACCTATCTCCTAGGATGTGATTCTTGGCCGGGGAATAAAGTCCTTCTCAGCTCCTTCCACTACAGTCTCTGAACTCCAGAGTTTATCGTCCAGATGTCCACAACTGGTGCATTGTCCCTCCCTTGCCCTCGGCACGTGCTCTCATGTTTTGTCCCTTCTGGAGCATCCTTCCCTCCCTCTCTCCCCTGCTCACCTGGGAAGCCCTCACCCTCACAGCCCCGCTCCAAAGTGAGCGCTTCTCAGGGCCAACCCATGACTTGCCCGTTGTCCACGACTCAGCTGTGTCTGCTCCCCTGGCCAGGAGCCCGGAGAGACGTGTTGAGCATACCCCATGGGCGTCTGCATCTTCTCTCTGAAGGAGGTAGATACCGAAGCTGCCACAATGACAGACAGCGCTGACTTTACCCACGTAAGGGTGTGGGGCCAGTGGAAGCTTTGATCAGAGGCTGATGTCGGGATGTGGGTACGTGCCAGGGTGCTCCCAGATCCCAGACCCCCCAGAAACCAAACTGCCCTTGCCATCAGCTGGCACTGTCCGAGGTGGAACCCTACAGCCAGAAGCTGTAACAGCAGGAGATGAACCAAAGGAAGAGGGGAGGCAGGGCTGAAACTCAGGACTGCACACGACCACGCCCACAGAGCCCCTCCCCACTGCCTGGTCCAAGCTAAAGTCAATGGGGCCTGGCAACACCCCATCGCTTTGTCTCTCCTTCCTCCATGATTGCCCTTTGCCCTCCCCACTCTGCCAGCACCCAGCCGTCTGCAGAGACCTCACCTATGGCTGGATGCTCAGAGCTCTCCTCGGTGTTGTTTAAGCAACTGCTTCAAGCGAGTGTTAGCATTCACGCTTGAACACATGCAGCATGGTGGAGAGGGGCCTGCAATTACACAGGAGGGCTTGCTTAGCAGGGTGTGCTGAGCAGGCAATGGAGGAATAACTTGATGTCCATGGGGCTACCCTAGGTTATGTCAAGCAGCCAGACCAGGATAGGAAGAATGCATACCACTGGGTCCTTAAGCCCCTGCACAGGGGTGGAGGGGAGCTTCCAAGGCTTCATCCTGAGAAGTGGGAGTTCTTTGGCTTGGTCAATGACCCCAGAAACTGGCCCTGAACCAAAGTGAATCTTGGACATCCCTAAAGGGTAGGATATGCATCCCTTTTAAGCAGATAGGAAAACTGAGTTTTGAAGGTCAAGATTATTTTCCCAAAGTCACACAGCTGAGCAGCGACCAGACTGAGATCCCATCCCAGAGCTTTCTGATTCAGCTCTCTGACTCCATTCCCAATCCTGTGGGTTCTTAATGCTGATGCCCCCCCTGACCCTCGTCTCTCCATACCCCTGCAGTGGGAGCCAGGCTCTAAGCCAGCCCCGTGATCCACTTGTGCAGCCCCGCCCACATTGACTGGGACCAACAGCCTATGGGAAAGGGTACCATGCGATTCCCAGACAAGGTCATCACACGCACTGCAGCCTCGGCCTCGGCCTCTTGATGGCTCACAGTGGGGGAAGCAGTCTCCGTGTTAGGGGAAGAATCAAGCAACCGTCAGAGACTCTACATGAAAGGAACTGACTCGCAGCCATGTGAGGGGGCCACCTTGGACATGGCCTGCCCTCCCCAGTCAAGCCTTCAGATAACCACCACCCCAGCACCCTCTTCACCGTCACCCCAGGAGAGACCCAACCAAGCTGTTCCTGAACACCAATTACCACCAGAACAAGAGATGATTCCTCTTAGTTTCAGCCATCACGATTTTGCTATGATTTATTACACAGCAACAGATAACTGCTGCAAACAAGGGCACTACCAGTTTTCCAGCTAATGTTTCTAGAGTCTTCTGCCCTGTCTTATACCACAGTCCCTGGTTTCTGCTCTGTGATGTAGAGGAAGCCTTAGGGTGGGTTCTGGAGCCAGAGACCCTCGAACCAGGAATCGTTTCACCCCAAGACTCTCCCTTCCTCTTCAGGTTGTCCAAGAGCCCCTCTGTCACTGAGACCCAGAATAGCACCCCTGTTTTGGCCTTGGGGTGAGAGAGGATGAAGGTGAAGCTGTCCCTCCAACCTCAGTAGACGTGTTCTCTCTCCTTCCCTAATGAAGATACATCCTGGCCTCCGAGGGGGACACTGAATGGATACAAATGACCTGGCAGAGTTATCAGATGGACGCATTTTCCCAAGATCTACAGCTGACAGCTCACAGTCCCTGCCTCTGCAGACAGCCCGCCGACATCCCTGGGAGGTCAGTGGGAATGCTGAGAAAAAAGCCATGCCCTCTCTGCCCTTCTCTCGCCCATTCCTAGCTGCAATGGAGGGTGGGCAGGGGACACAGCGCCACCCACCAGAGTTTCAGGCTCCAAGCCTTACAGACAGGAGGGCACCTGTGGTCACACCCTGGCATGTGACTGCACATCTGCTGACCCACGTCGCTGCCCTGATGGACTCTTGCTCCCCATGGGAGACGCTGGGTGAAGACTTCCTTTCAGGAGGCTTGTTTTCCTGTTCTTACTTGCAAGGCTGCCGTAGATGGCAAAGGCCTACTGCCTAGTGCTTTCTGAATCACTTCAGAAAATCTGCTTTCGGTCGAGTCGGCTCCAGTCAGGGAGTCTCTGCATGGTCAGAGCAGGGCTGTCCTCCATGGAGTCCCAACGACTGCTTTACCAGGCATGGGTCGCAAGACCTTTGTGCCGGGGTACCTCCGGGAGACTCGAACTGTGCACCTTTCACGTGCTGAGCACCGTGTCTGCCAGACTCCTCAGGTTGGTTTGTCATCTTAATGATCCCTCTGCTCTCAGGCCTTCAGGCTTATGCCTGTTGTGCAAAGGGAGTGTTGGGGGAGGGGGGGAAACAGGGACCATCTTGCTGCCTTAGGATCTCAACCCATGGGCTATTTGTGGACCTTGGCTCTTTAGAACCATAAGCTCTGAGGAAAATGATGAAACCTACCAGCTGGAGAGACTCCTTGGATCTCAGAGCAGAGAGCACGCATTAAAAAATGAAGTCCCACAGCCCTTTCCTACTGCCCCAGTCTATCAAATACCGCCGTTTTACACCACTGCGCTTCCTCGGCCCAGAGCCCTCCGCGCGTCCTGCTCCCCAGGCTGTGTGCTCACTTGTGTCTCCGTATTTCCCCAGCCCGGTTCTGTTCACTAGCCAACATGCTGTTGACCTTTCACAGGCCTGTGTTTGCAGTTGTCTCTGGATCATGCTCATATCGCCAGCCCTCCGCCCTCTACCCAGCACTGACCACAGCCAAGGGAGCTTTCTTCTTGGACATTTTCCAACCCAGTGCCTGTGCATCTTGGGGAAAAGTAAGGCTTCCCACTCTGTCCTAGGAGAGGTCAAGCGACCCCCCTGACTTTCCCAAAAGCATCTTCTGGAGTGGGAAACTCGGCCTGCCAGGCAGCAGGAGGCCGGGCCGTGCTGCTGTGTGTGCAGGGCACATCCCGGCTTGGGACTTCATTCCCACCTCTGGTCTCCATCTCCTCCTCAGAAGAGTGGAATCTAGCGACTGCACAGAGGAGGCAGACGGGGCATGCAGACAGCTGAGCACAGTCCAGAAGGCTGCCTAGGGGCTGGAGTGAGTCCAGCCTGGCCTGGGAACCAGGGGCCCTGCGAAGCCAACAACTGGTACCTGGCAAGTGTGCAGCATGCATCGAACACAAGGCAAGCCCTCAGACTTTGTTGATGGGTCTCTAGACTCTTAGGCCAAGCATGAATCCAAGAACTCGAGCTCACCCGGAGGGCAGTGACTTGTCCCAGTTCCCCTGCCCCTGTAGTAGAACCCCATGTCTCCAATGCCCCATCACCACTTATCCTGAAGCTGCTTGGGCACCAATTCACAGACCGACAGGTAAACCAAGGCTGGCAGAGGCAGGGACTTGGTTGGCAGAAGTGGGATGAGGAACATGCCCACCCCCCACCCCACCCTGTCCTGCGGCTCCCTCCTATTCCCAGGGGCATCGCTCAAAGATGTGTGGTTGAAGAAAAAACAGCAGGAAAAAAAAAAGAAGAAACAGTAGGTTTGGGCATCCCCTGAGCCCTGAAAGAGTCCCCCCAGCCCCACCCCCTGCAGCCATTTACTCATCCTTCATTCTCTCTGGGGCGGTGCGTGTCTGGGTTGTCCACTGGACCCTCACCTGTGGGGGGAAGCCCACCTCCTCCCATTGAAGGAGGAGAGAGGAGGTGAGGGACAGATGAAAGGAGAGGAGCGATTGTGAATCTATCGGTTGTTCCTCAGAATCAGACCTCTCTCCCGCCTCCTGCTCTGCCTGTGTTAGCATCTTGGGTTCCAGGACCCTGGGCCTCCCCAGGAGAAACTTCTGACTCAGAGTGGTGAAGTGGGGGGAGGACCTCCAGGGTGGGGCTGGGCCAGGAGGCAGAAAGAGGCAGCCGTTGGAGGTAGGGAGAGGCCAGGCCTCTTTCTGGTTCTGGCCTGGAACTGGGAAGTCCAGAGGCAGCTCAGCAGCCCAGAGCTGGAGAACAGGCAGACAGACACAAAGCACTATGGAAAGTAACCATTACCCCTGTCCCCAGACACATTCCTGACAAGTCTTGTGGTGACCCTGCCCCCATGCTCCCATGCTGTCATTGCTGGTCAGGCCTCGTGGCATGGTTTGTAAATGAAGGGACCAGAATCTCCACTCCGGCCACCGAGTCCTCATGCCATTTCTGTGTCTGCTCCGCATTCCCCTCTGATTTCAAAAATCAAGTGAAGAGGCTTGTACAATACCTGAGGAGCAGCAGCAGCAGGACCAGAAGCCAGAACATGAGGCCAAGTGGTGGACTTCCAGCCCACAGAGCAGGTCAGGCTCAAGGTTTGAGGGCCAGAGGCTGGCTTGTGGAGTGAGTTTCTGGGCTTGTAGCTCAGGGAGCTGGGCTTGCAGATCCATGGAGCTTGAGTCCAGGCTGATGGCTGTGGTGTGCCCTCTGGGCACTCAGGAGCCACCCTGGAAGATCCTGTGTGACGTGTTTCCATGAGCAACGGCATCCTGAGCATTTCTCACCTGCATCGCAACCGATTGCCTTCCTTCCAAGCCAAACTCACTGCCGTCTAGCTGATGCTGGCTCACGGCCACCCTCTGGGACAGGACTGCCCTGCGGGTTTCCAAGACTACTCTGTACGCAGCAGAAAGCCTGTTCTTGGGCATGAGGAGCAGCTGGTAGTTTCAAACGTGTGACCGTGTGGTTAGCAGCCTGGCGTATAACCACTACACCACCAGGGCTCCAATGCTCTTCTTCGGTAAACCCTTTAATCATGAGTCCCATCTGTGAGTTCTGAGATGACATTGCGCCGAATTACAGAATGTGGGTGTTTAGGAATGAGAGTATTGGCTGAGTGACTTACCAGTGATCCTTCAAAGAGGCATGTCTTGAACTACCTGTTCCTGAGGAAAATGCTGCTCACTTGTACATTACAGGGAGGACTACAGGCACCTGATAGGGAGCCAAGAGGACATGCAGGCATCCCCTCCATACCCACACCCAGGGCAGACACCATTAATCAACAGCGGGGCTCCCTCCTAAAGAGCCCAACTCCAGCTGCAATTGCTTTCTCAGCCACAGCTGCCCAACTCACCATTCCCAGGGGCGAAGACTGGACTCTCAAGGAAGGGGTTAGGCCTCTTCTGCTGCTTAGTGGACAATTTATGTACTCTAGCAGAGCCTCATTGCCTTACCTGTGAATTATGTTTCTTATGTCACATGTTTACTGCGAGGACTAAATTGAGATGATGCAAGAGAACACTTCATCTAGTAGCTGGCATTTGTAAAAAGCACAGAACTTCTCTGCCCTAACCATGCTCAGACTCCCAGGTGGACACACACTCCTCCACACACACACACACACACACACACACACACACACACACCACAATGCAAAGGAGGAAGGAAAACTTTATCCTAACAGCTGGCATCAGCACTGATCCTGGGAGGGAACTGTCTTTTGTTCAGGAAATTACCTTGATAAGTCTCTGAGGATATGGACTAGCAGAAGTCAAGGAAACAAAAAGACAGCTCAACAGCCCTGCATTCAAATTGAAAAACAGGGAGGAAGGGAAGTGGTGGAGACCAGCAGACAAGACACCCCCCCTGCGCCCCCCAAGCGTGGCAAGGGGGCAAAGCACTCTCTAAGGATCAGGACAGTGGGTCTTTGCCTTGGAGGGGTGTCCAGGAGGTTTTGGCTGCGTTTCAAGAGGTGCACATGTTGCATCATTGCAGGTGGACAGGACTGGCACTTGGGCACCATCTGCAGAAGGAAGAGCAGGGATGGTTGGGGGCCAGACAGGGACAGGGGAAGAGAGGCTCTTCTCTGGGCTGATGATACTCATGGCCTTGATTGTGGTGGTGGTGTCACAGGTGTGTGTGCGAGTCAAAACAGAGCCAGGCCAACAACTGAATAGACATTTAATTCCTTAATTCCTTCTCATATGTACTTTTCATTGTGGTTTTTTTATGTGTGTGTGTCTGCGCTGTTCATTGTGACTTGGGTGGAGCTTTGCAGAGTCCACTGATTGTCCATTCAACAGCAGGTGTGAGGGTGGCTTCCTGACATGGATGGAAATCCCAGTCAGGTAAGAACATTCCCTCCACGTCCACTGTGTCCCATCTCCATCCCATCCCTCCTCCTCTCTGGGCCTTCCTGCCTTTGGAGAAGCACTCTTTGTTTCATTTTGCTCTTTATTCATTGCTCATCATTCTCATTTTTTATTTTGATTTATGGTGAACATTTACAGAGCAAAGAAAGCTGTTTTTTGGAGCTCCTGTGGTTGACTGCTCTAAGGAGTGCCTGCCTCTTTGGTGGTGGGGGTCACCTTATTGTCCACTGTTTGTCTACTCGTTGCACCACAGGTTCAGTGCCAGGCCTGAAGGGTGACCAGTGGTCTTGGGCGGCATGTCTGTCTCCTTCAGACCAGTAAGTTGGACTTTTATGATTCCAAGTTTGGGTCTCTCACTCTAACCAGGATCTTCACCTGTGATCTCTGTCAGAGTCCCTGATGGGGACAGCTAGGCACCATCTAGCTCATCTGGTTCCCAAGGTGTGGAGACTGAGCTGCCCCTGGTCCATTCACCCATTGGATGATCTTTTTCCATGCGTATTAGATTTTCTTTGCTTTAAATAGGGAGAAACAAATGGTTGTGCCTTCAAGGGCCACTCAAAGACACAAGTCTTTAAGACCCTAGCCACTCCAAAGGAGTGCTCATCCAAAGGAGGATGTAGGCCTTGGCTTTATGGGCTGTGGCCCACCGACTGCCTTGGGCACCCATTGAGACCATTATGCTGAATGAAGTGTAGTTTACTGTGTGACACTTATAACTCACTAAGCTGTTAATGTGTTTTTAAAAGCAGTTTATGTCCATTTGCTCGGAATATGTTGGTTTCTTGTCATTTCAGGTGTGTGAATTCCCGCTCCCACTTTCAGCCAATAATGACCTAAAAAGTTTTTTCCATCTCTCCACATCTTTTGTCAAGGCCAACAAAGATGGCAACGTCTCAGATACATGGTTTTGAGGTGCAGTTTGAAGGAAGGATTCAAGTCACACGTCTGGTGGACGTTGGGCAGACTGGGACCCAGGCGTGGGGCTGGCCGACCCATCCAAAACATGAACAAACGCAGCAGTAGTGGGAGCTCAGCCAAGGTATGCAGGAGACTGATCCTCACTCCTCAGGGAAGGGCACTCACCTTCCATGGGAGCCCAGCCCATGCCTTAGCCCTCGGGCATCGGGGGACAACAGGCACCATCTGTACCCCTTGTTGTGGACTTGTCATTAGCTGCTGTCAGCTCAGTCCAGTTCACGGCAATCCACCCCCAGTACAGTGATGTTGCCCAGGTCCTCTGCTCAGATGCAGATTGTGCAATGCTCCTCTGTTCCACTGTTCTGTGGAGATTTCAGACTAAGACATCCTCGAAAGAAAGGCCTGGCCACCACTTTCCAAAAAATCTGCCCATGAAAAAACCCTATGGATCTCTGCTACTTACACAGACAGACGCCTGTAGATAGATACTCAAGATGCACACACTCACGTTGGGTCCAGCCTACGCTTCTGCCCATAAGCGCCCTCAGTGAGGCTGCCCACTTCTTGGGGGCTGTGCAGGACACAGCAGCTTTTCCGTACCGATACTCATTAAAGGCAAAGATGGAGTTGGCGGGTGTCAGCCTCCTCTGCAAGCACGCAGTGTGAAGCCCCCACCCCCGGGTGTGTCCTTGGGTTCACAGAGCGGGTCCACTGCAGCCCCATCCTGCCCACACACACTCATGCACCTGGCCCTCCAGGGGAGTCTCTTCAGTTCCCCTGCTTCAGCTCCAGACAGGGCAGAGCTTCACCCCCTCCCTCCTTTCCCCTTCTCCCCACACCCCTCTGGGAGCACTGCAGCAGAAACCGTATCAGTCGCTCCTTCCGAGGGGATAATCAAAGTGCAGCGTCTCTGGAGAGGCACTGGCTCCTTGGAGCAAGTCTTTAATTTCAAACTGACAAGGTTGAGAGCGGGTGCCGTGGGCTCTCCGATCGGCAAGACGGATGGATAGCATGGAGTGGAGCCCGTGAGCAGGAGTGGGTGGAGGGCAGAGGGGGCAAGGTTGTGGGGGGCTGGGTAGGCAAAGTGCTCACAGAAGCTTCTGGGGTGAGCAAAGAGGGGGCTTTTTTTGCAAAAGGGAAATCTGTTTGCGATGTGCCTGGTGAGAGCTGTCGCCGCTCCCTGAGCGATGTCACTGCAGCAAAGCCAGCCCTTGCAGTGCTCCCACCCCAGGCCTGGGAGCAGGAAGCCTCCTGAAGGGCAGAGAGGAGACCCCACGTGCCCATGTGAACCTGGCAGGCTTCCTGAGGGCCGAGGCTGCGGACCTGATCCATACACCTGCCCAACTTCACTGGTGCCGCCAACTCAGGGCAGTCTGGCACCCCACAACACAGGGGCGCAAGGAAAGGAACCCCCTGTGAATAGATGTGCGCCCAGAAGCGGGCTCTTGTCATCATCCTGAAAGGCTTGGTGTCCTGCGTAAGATCATCAAGCAAGCCAGTGACAGAATCCAGGGGAGAATGCAGCAGATGCTGGAATTTGCTGCCGATGCATCCCAGGACCCCACCTCCCAGCATGGAGCTCCTGGAACAGTGCCCCTCGGTGACAGCGGCCGATGGGCAGCCCTACCCCCTCTCCACCCCCCACTCGGCTAGCTCTGTGACTCCCTACCTGCCCCACTCCCCCTTGGTGGTCCCAGCCCACACCCCTGCAAGGGCAGAGCTGTCTTCACGTGTGGACCTGCCATGCACTGTGAAGGTGTTGAACTCCCAAATGACAGCCTGGCCACTGAATCTGCCTCCAGCCCTCTGGCACCCTACATGTGTGCTCCAGCCATGGACTGCCTGGGACTGCCTTGGAGGGGAGATGGGGAGGGTCTCTACAGGTAGATGGGAAAGACCAGAATGGGGAGGAGGCCTCCCAGAAGGATGACTCCCTCTCTGACCCCAGCAATGCTGCCTCCCTTCCCCTGGCCTGGCCCCCGGTGTCCGCCCGACCTTCACATGCCCCCGGTGTTGGGCCTTTGGGGGGTTGCCTCCTCTCCAGACTGAAGTGCACTAGGTACCCTCACCCCACATTGGTCCCTTTACTGACTGTGTCTGCACACAGCTGCCTGGTGTTCTGTAGATCAAGCATCAGGCAGTCAACCAGCCTCTGGGTCACAGCCCTCATCCCAGCATCACTCCAGCTGGGGCTGGAATCACAATCTGCCCAGAGGGCCTCCACTGGCGGGCCCTGGTTCTCTGCGCTGAGCAAGCCTCTGGGATAAGGGAGAGAGGAGGAGAGTGTGGGAAGGTGAGGGTGGCTGGCATCCAGGGCAGAGCTGGGCATGATAGGGGAGAACCAGCCCTGGCTGTGAAGTTTCCTGCCCACCATTCTCCAACTACCCACAGCCCTGAGAACCCAGTGGCCGTCTCTCCAGCCTTCTCTGGAAAGTCTGTCAGGCTGCCTGGCTCCATTGCGAGCTTCTGTGGACCCTTTTCCTGCCCTCCCCTTCCAGACTTGATCCTCGTCCTGCTCTTGGACATGAGGACAGAGGCTGGGAGCAATGGCTGCCCTTTGCTGTGGGAATTCGCTGAAATCCCCCTCTGAGGTGTGGCGAGGCCAGGGATAATGGCTGTGTCTTGGAGCTAGGAACAATTGAGGATGGCCGGGGGTGGGCGGGTGTCCTTCAGTGTCCTTGCCTGGTGTGACAGGCTCTGCCACCACCTGCACTCCAAGGCCAGCACTACCGGCGGCCCCACCCACCCACAAGAGCACAGCAGGACTCTGCTCTGGGTCCGGCTGGTACAAGAAGTCAGGAGACCAACTCCCAGTGAGCGGGCCCCACACCCACCCAGGCACCCGGCTGCCCTTTCTCCTGTGCCCATGCACAGCTGTCCCCAGGGGGTCAAGGTAGGCTGCTGAATCGGCCTGCGCCTGCCTCTTGCCTTCCTCCTGGTCTTTAATATTCATGAGCACTCCTAGCAGGGGAGCTAAAAATGTTCTGCTCCTAAATCTAACTGCTTTCTGGAAGCCTAATTAAATTCTTTGGTGGAAGGGGAAAAAAGTGACCTTCAAAAGTGCCAAAGCTATTTGGAGTGGCACGTCCCAGAAATCTTGCCCCTTCTGTCACTGCCTCCCAGAACCCCTCCCGCAGACCCAGGGGCCAGGGGTGACTCTGAGGGATGGAGAGGGGCGGTTTGTGTCCCATTGACAACACAGGCAGTGGTGCTGGGACTTCTGGTAACCGAAGGATTGATGCTTGGCTGGAAACTGAGACTTGGCCAGAGGACAAGACAAGGGGTGAGAGGAATGCCAATAGGTGACATGGTCATGATGGTGGAGAGAGTCGCTCTCCTCGGGGACAGGGGCACAGCTACTCCAGGCAGGTCCAGCAGCCAGAGGAAGAGGATGGCCCGCCGCAGTCCTGTCCCCTGGGGGCCTGCAACTACTGCTCCAGCCCCGTGCTCCTCATCATCAATAGGGATAATCCGTCATTGTGAGGCCTGGGGGGTAAGTGGGTGGAGCTGGACTTTTCCAGTGTCATTGGCCAGAGTCCCACAACCACACTGCTTCTCAAGATCTGACTTCTGGAGATGGTGGGGAGATCGGGGGGCCCAGAGCCCCTTCCCTGCCCCATGTCAGAATTCACCCTGACCGTGGCTTTGTCACAGGGAGCCTGGACAGGCTTGGAAAGAGAGCTTTTAGCCCCTCCTGGCCGGAAAGTAGAGGCTGACTGGCAGGGAGGACACATGGCCCAGGCCACAGAGCACACCACACCCAGGGGACATCTGTGTGTGCTGCTAACTCAACCACAGGGCTGCCCTGTCTGCAGAGGGCTCCGGGGACAGAAGGTAAGGGGTGGTTTTACCAGGAGCCCTGGGAGGCACAGATGATGAAGTGCTCAGCTACTGACCAGCACGTTGGCAGCTCGAGCCCAGCCCAGGGTAAGAAAGCTCTGCCAAGCGGCCTCTGACAGGCCCATGCCAGGAGCGACCTCCAGAGAGCCCAGCTCTGCACATGGGGTGCCCTGCATTGGAGGACCCTGTGGGAACTGGGTTTTAGTTTCCACTCGGTCTGGAGTTGCCTTTCAAGATTAGTGGCCAGTGAGTCCCTCACAGACAGTCTCAGGTCAGTGTGTGTTGCTGACAGGCCTGGTAAGCTTGCCTCCCCCTCTCAGGTGGTTGTTCCTGTGGAGAGGGGGTGTCTTTCAGAGTCAATGACCAGGCCTCTCTGAGGCTACTCAAATAGACATCGCGTGGAGTGTGGTTTCCAGCCCTCATCCACGTGAACTCTAGAGTGTCTCTAGACCCTAGTCTGTCTATCAAGCCCCCTCGATTAGCTACTATCTGTTCTCAGCCTTGGGACTCATCCCTGGTCTTCTCCCTGTCTGGGAAGCTCCATGCCATCCCCTGCCTGGATCACAACCCCTGCAAGGTTCAGCAATAATAAGAAGTTCCCAGGCCAGGTGAAGCCAGCCCACAATGCCCTCCCTGCCTCCCTCCCTGCCCTGGCCAGCTCACCCCTCAGCCATGGGATGCTTACCTCTCCGTGAGGCTCACCCTCAAGGGCCGTCACCCATGGCCCGGAGACGCTGGGCCCCCACACCATGGCCTATGCCGTCTCAGCCTGTGCTGACTCTGGCATGGATGGAGGTGAACTGAGTGTGCTGCCCACTGTGTGAGATGCTGTACAGGTGCTACAGAGTGGACACAGCCTAACCTCATGCATCCTCAAGCTGCGAGGAGGGACACACACAGGGACCAGTGAGGGAGCAAGAATGAGACAAGAGAGAGACATTTCTGAGCGCCGAGTGTAGGGTGAGTGTGGTAGTGGAACAGGAGAGAGGTGAAAGGAAATAGAGGACAGAAGTAGGCGCCAAAGGCTATTTCTAGAGGTATAGGGTTAGGCATGTATATATGTAAATGCTGTATATTGATTTATAATGAAGGGGATAGAGGCAAATGTACCTGTATTTATAGTGTAAGTATTAAGATAGCAGACAGACTTGGGGCCTCTACTCAAGGGCTCCCTTAACACAAGAACACCTTGTTCTGATAACTCGGCACTCTTTGATACTCACCTTCCCGACACAATCGCTGAAGTCAAACAAGTGGCCATTTGGCAGGGAAGCAAATAAGTCCACATAGAAGAAGCACACCAGCCTGTGTGATTATGAAGTGTTGACGGAATCAGGCACCCGGTATCAAAAGATCCCGAACAGACAACGTTATCAATGCAAAAGAGGGAGGCAAAGCCCATCTGCAGACAATTGAACACACCCATAGAAGTGGGACAAGGAAGAGATGGTTCAACCAAGGTGCGGTATAGTACTGACAAATCACACATCACTCATCTCGTTCAGGGGTTCTCAACCTTCCTCATGCCGACACCCTTTCACACAGACCCTCATGTGCTGGTGAGCCCCACCATAAAATTACTTTCACTGCTCCTTCATAACTCTAATGTTGCTACTGTTATGAATCGGGTGACCTCTGTAAAGGGATCATTTGACCACCAAGGGGGTGGCAACCCACAGGTTGAGAACTGCTCCTCTAGTTCCTGAATGCTTCCTCCCCCCTCCCCCAGCCCCCACTACATAACCCAGTTCTACCTTACAAATCTGGCTAGACCAGAGAGCACACATTGGTACAGATAAGAGCTCTCAACACCTGGAATTCAGGACAGATAAACCCCTCGGGAACAGTAATGGGAGTAGTGATATCAGGAGGGTAGGGGGTTGTTCAGGGTGGGGGAAAGATGTAAAAGGGGGAACCAATCACATGATTGGATAAATACCCCCCCCAAGGGGACAAATAACAGAAATACGTATGAAGGGGGACAATGGAAAGTGTAAGATACAAAATAATTATAATAATAGATAATTGATAAAGGATTCATGAGGGTGGGATGGGGAAGAGAAGAGCAAAAACAGGAGTTTATACTACAAGTTCAAGTAGAAAGTGTTTTGGAAATGATAATGGTAACATGTACATGTATGCTTGATACAATTGATGTATGAAATGTTATAAGAGCTGTAAGAGCCCAAATAAAATTATTTTTTTGTTAAAGTATAGCTTTTCCTTGAAAAGAACAAAAGAGTGAACAGGTGAAGGCATGGGTGGACAGAGGGCAGGGGAGCCCTGCAGTGTGCCTGGTCCTTCCTCTCTGAGCTCCCTCACAAATTGCTCTGCCCAGAACATTCCTTCAGACTCGCCCCCAGTCCTCTCTCCACCGCCACAGCTTCTTCTACTTCGGTGTGTCTGCACCTGCAGTAGACGGATGCCTCTTGGCTCGCAGCGGCTTCCTTTCCCATCTGAATCAAATAGCGCCTAGTGCCACTCTCATCGCGCCATCCTAGATAGAGACGCAGCCAGCTCAGCCTCTCACAAGGGGAAGCAGGGCACCAAGATGCCCCCGTCAAAGCCAAGTGAGGACTGGTTGCCCCCTACTCTCTGGGGCAGCTGCCCTGTTCACTGAGCAGGGGAAGAGGCCCTGAAACAGAAGGAAGTGGGCCCTGGAACACAGGAACACCAGGTTTCAGCCCCAGGAACTGCCCACCCCAGGGCCTGCCCCTCTCTTGGAAACAGCCATAGCCCAAAGACCAGTCCATGTGGACTGGAGGGGCCAGACTCTCCACCATAGCTCCAAAGACTGCTCCCAGACTCCAAGCTGCCGGCATCAGCTGGTGTCTTTATCGAGTGCACCCTAGTTCTGCCCAGCCCTGCGCCCCTCACTCCCTTACAAAGCACTCCCAGAAAGCATCCTGCCCAGGAGAGGGTTTCCTGGAGAATTTGAGCTGAGAGGGAACTCAGTTGATTAGATGTGCTTCCAGAGGGGGAAAACAAGCTCACTGCCATCGACTCAACGTGACCCTACAGGACAGGAGAGAACCGTCCCTGGGGGTTCTAAGGTGGTAATTCTTTATGAGAGTAGAAAACCCTATCTTTTTCCCATGGAGCAGCTGGTGGTTTTGAACTGCTGACCTGTGGTGCCCAGCCCACCAAGTAATCACTACTCCGTGTGCTCAGGTAAGAGAAAAGGCTTTGCACAGGACCTGACACGCTGTCTCCACCCCTGGCTGGACACTTAAACCACCCTGAGGTGTTAGCACACAGTCCAGCTGCCCAGGTCTGGAGATCCGGATTCAGTAGGGCCAAAAGACCCCAGATCACTCTACTTTCCAGAAGCTCCAACAGTATTTCTGAAGGGCAGTCAGGGCGAGAACCTCTGATCTAGATCATCTTTCTCTGTCACCACAACCCTCCATTTAATTTACAGGCAATGCCCCACGTTGGACCAAGTGGCCTGCCCAAGGGCACACAAGTACTAAGTTCCTCCCACTTCCTCACCAAGTGTTATTACTTTCTATTGGGGGGTGAGGTGGACCTGCAAAAAGCCCTTGATTCCAAGGGTTTCCAGCACATTGAACCTGGGTGACAATACAAGGCAGAATGTGATCAAGGGCTGCCTGCCCTGTGCACCCAGCCTCCTTCCAGCAGCTGTGGGTATCAGGGAAGACTTCCTAGAGCAGGTGAGACCTGAACTACAGATTAAGGTGTGATGAGATTTCAGGCAGAAAGTGACCCATGAGGACGTCAGGCGACTGATTCATTGTCAGCTCAGTCTCTGTGGGAACCAGTGCTAATCTGTATTCCTGTCCTTCTCTGGGGGTTCTGGGGAGCTCATGTACTCATAGGCCATCGGTGATAATTGCCCAGTTCTTTAGAAAAAAATCACATTTGGTTCTCATCATTAAAATTTAGGAGAGGATTTATTTCTGGTTAATGTGCTCTTCAGCCCCTCCAGTTCTGTCTAAGTGCCAGAGTCCGAGAGCCGGGGGCTGTGTGGTGGGCAGGAGCTTGATGCCAGAGTTCAAGTGCTGCCACTTACTTACTAGCCATGTGGCCCTGGCCAAATGACTGAGCCTCTCTGAGCCTGTTTGATCCACTTGAGCATGAAGACCATCAGACCTGCCTCCCTCCCTCTCTGAGTAACTAAGACAGTCGAATAGGATCCTGATCACAGAGGCGCTTCTGTACAAAGAGGAACGTGCGGACTTCAGCCAGCAGCCACTGCTCTCCCGGCTCTCCTTTTAAAGTGGGGGCAGGGGCTTGGGGTGGCTCGAGCCCAGCATCCCCCCCCCCCCCGGCTCTAATGCTTTTTCCCCAAACAGCAGCAAATCTCTTCCTCAAATCTCTCTTCCCTCTAATTTCTTAGGCGCTACAGGGAATGGTACATTCTCACCTTGCCCTAAATGTGCAGTCTTTGATGCTTCACAATCTTTTGATCCCTCGCGTGGCAGGCTGCCAGCCCAGAGTGCCCTTCCTGCCTCCCTCCCGTCTCCAGGGCCTTTCTGCCTGTTCACTCTCCACTTTGGACAGCCCAAGCTGAAGCTCCGCCTGGCCTCGGCCCCCACCCTCATGACCAGTCGCGGGTCCTGGAATATTCTGGTTCGTCTATGGGAAGTCTCAGGCCAAAGGCACCTGAGGGCTCATTACTGGGGATGTGGAGCAGTCCAGCGAGGCCACAGCCAGGGTCCTGCCAGACCCCTTGGGGAGGGGGGGGTGGAAGGAGGGGAGGGGGGAAGGGGCTGGAGCGCGCGGTTTCTACCCCTGATCAGGTCCCTGGCAGGCTATCTCTCTACCATCAAATAAATCCTCCTGCTGGCCCATGCCAGCCTCCCCTGCCAAGCCCTTGGCTCCCTACCCCTTCCTCTCCCAGCCCTGCTCCCATTCTCCTTCCTCCCAAGTTCACAGGCCAACTGGGCTCCCCCTCTCTGAAACAGGTCGCATCCCCCACCCTGGAGGGTGGCGCGAGCCAAACTAATCAATGGCAGAGCGGCGGATTAAGGGGCCCGGCTGGAAGCCATCCATCACTGTCGTTTACACGGGCCTGTCAGCCTGCAAATGGAAAAGGAGATGATGTGAAACAAGCCATCTGCAGGTTTTTAACGCTCCGTACAAATTGCCGTGGTGAATAACTTGTTGCCTGTATTTATCCCTTTTCAAATTGTCTCTTAGCTACAGTCATCCGTCTTCATTCTACACCCCGATGGCGCGTGCACCGCCAGTTGGGCAACCTCATTATCTCCCTGCTACTGCTGCTGTGAGAGGAGGGAGGACGGGGAGGGAGGAGGAGGAAGAGGAGGAGGAAAGGAGGAGAGAGAGATGAAGGAGGGAGGAGCGAAGGAGGTGCTGCCCAGAGAAAAGGGACTCCATCAATGGAACTCGCTTGGGCAAAATCCTCCTCCACAGGTCGCCATGTGCCATAAGCACAGGGGTGCTTAACTCCAGAGGAGAGAGGAACACCTGCTTCCTCCTTCTTCCCCCCGCCCCCCCCCCCCTCTTATGAGCAGAGGCTGACCTCCTCAAAGGAGGCCCAGTCCTCCTGGGGTGGGTTGCCAGACCAGAATCAGACTTTACAATCCAAGGCCCACCCATCAGTCCCACTGCTCATTGTAAAACATTATCACGTGGACGCATGTGTCAGGTGTCTCCATCCTCAGCCCAGGTGTTGAGACATGCCCCTTCCCTCTTTCCAGTGAGACCAGTCCCTATCTGGTTCCCACAGCCTGGGTATGGCTGATCTGTCTTCTTCCCCAGCTCAGCGCACTGGCTGGACTCCCTCCAGTCTACCGTCCTCACGCTCAACAGATCACATCAGTATTGCTCAACCAGCTGGATGCTGCCTGCATTTGAGTCACTCGGCTATCTCTCCAGAGTGACCAATGCAGTGGGGCCAGGCCTGCACTTCGAAGAACCCTCCCACGTGGGTGCTGTGCCAAGGTTGAGGCCCACAGTGCAAGAAATCCCAGGGAGATGAGGCACCTGAGGCACAGAGAGGTGCACGCGTTGGTTCAGGGCCACAGCGTTAGTTCAGGGGCTGAGCACAACCCAGCAGATGGGCCTTTTGTTGGTTTTCTCTTCTTGTAATGAAGGACTTTTCCTCCTAGATCACAAGGAGATCCTTGCATGAATCATGGTGGTCACAGGCAAGACATTCAACTGCTGACCCAAAGACTGAGAGTTCTGGTCCACCCACAGCTTCCTCGGAAGAAAGACCCGGTGATCCCCTTCTCCAAGATCAGACATCGAAAGTCATGCAGAGTACTGTTCCACTCTGAGGCACATAAGACCGTGTGACTGAGTCAAAAATTGCTTTTGTGTTTTAAGCCTGATTTGAATATAAGCTCCTTGGGAGTTGGGACAATGTCTATTGTACCTCTGTACCTCTTCCAGGCACAGCACAGGGCTCCCTTTATTTTTTGGCACGACAGAAAAGCAAAGAATGATGCTTACCAAGCAAGGGCCCCCAATCAGGTCTCGTCCTTGGAGAGAAAGTCCATAAAGGTGGCCTAGGGCAGAATGCCTCCAGCAGGGCTCGGAGCTCAAACTCCACCAAACTCCACCTACCTCCAGCCCCACTTTTCCGATCACTGGCACACTGTTTCCACTCAGTCTTCCACAGCAGCCCTTTCACCATCTGAAAGCAGCTGTTAGGATCCACGTAGGTGTTCTCTCTTGAAGGTTAAGGTCCTCATGTGACTGGGTGTGTAGACCCTGAGGCACCCCCTCCCTTTCCTTTCAATGCCATCCCATTTGTCAATGTCCTTGCTCAGTTGTGGCTCCCAGAATGAAAGACGATCTCCAGATGTGGTCTGGCCACTGCCAATCACAGAAGGACATGCCATCATCTATCTCTTCCCTTCTGGGTTCTCTGCATCCATGAATGTAGTCTGGGATGGCATCCACTTCCCCGGCAGCTTCACCCCTCTCTTGGCTTGGCTTGCACTTTGCCTGCTAATCCATCTCACTCCGTTACTGTCTAATCCACAGCGCTCCATATTGTCCCCAAGGAAGACATCAGTCTTTGCAAAATGCCCTGATGAAACCAAGGGATGCCCTGCTCACGTGCACCACGGGGCTCCAGTGTGGAGAGAAAAGAGGCACTAGATGGATCTGGGCTGAATCCTAGCCATCACTTCGACACCCCCCCCCCCACCCCAAAGGAGCCCTGGTTATGTGTTGGGCTGGTAAACCCAAGGTAAGTGATTCAAAACCACCAGCTGCTCCAAGTAAGAAAGGTGGGCTTCCTATTCCCATAAAGAGTTATGGCTGCAGAGACCCACAGGGGCGGTTCTACCCTGTTCTCTTGGGTCACTGGGAGTTGGCCTCGACTCAATGGCAGTGAGTGCATGTAACGTGGTAGGCTTATAAACCATGCGCTCGATCATTTTTCCTGAGTGCCCTCGATGGGACTTCTTCACCGAGGTCTGGACTGAGCAGCTGTGTCAGCCTGGCTGCTGCAGCCTGTGGCGAGGTTTATGGTGGTGAACAGGGGCAGCCTGGGGAAAAGCAGAGGCCCAAACACCACACACTCAGGAGTGCCCGCGGAGCTGGTAAATAGCTTGATAAAGGGACTGGGAGTCTCTGGGTTGGAAAATTTATTAACGATGCCTAATGCCTTTCACTCTCCTTACACCATGTTTGACTCAAAGAAAATCTGAAAGCATCACTGGAATCCCAATTCTGCCAAGCCATTTCCTTCCTCCTATAATTAGATACTTTGGGTTTTTAGTGGTGTGTGTGTGTGTGTGTGTGTGTGTGTGTGTATGTGTGTGTGTGTGTGTTTTCTTCTGATTTCCACAAGCTATTTTTAGACCAATCATGACTCACTTTTTGAAAGGCGTAAGAAAAGAGCCCACCCCACCCCCTCCAGCAATCAAAGGTTCCTGTGCTCTGGATGAGACCCACTTGGACACGTTACCAAGTTCAGATGGTCGTAGAATGTCAGGTGAGGGGACCTAGAGACCATGCGGGAGGAGACCCCCCAGACCGTGGCTGTCAGCTCCTGGCCAGCCCCACTGCTTCACCTGACTCCTTCCCCCAAAAGGACGTGCACCCAGGTCCCAGGAGACGCCTGTCATGGGAAAAGCAGGAGACAGAGACGCAGGGGCGGTTCTGCTGGAGCGGTAGCTGCTCCTTAGTGAGAGCACAGCCCTCGGACTCCCTGCTCTGTGGGCCGAGCGGGGGAGCAGCTATACAGATGTACAGCAGGCTCCGGAAAGGAAAAGACATGGACGCCGGTGGATGAGCACTGTGTGCCTAGAAGCGCTTACACTGAGCTGGACAGCGACCTCAGTAGCCAAGTCCCCTTCCCATGCTGATACTGAGAACCCTCTCAGGGTCCTGGGATGCCAGCCCCTGCCCCCTCCCCCTCCCCACCCCGCCCTTAAAGCAACCCAGAGCCACAGCTTTCTATTGCTCCTGCTGCTGCTGTCGAGACTGTATACAGAACAAAACGTGTGCCGACCCCGCCGTGCCTGCACTTCAACCCAGTGACCTTATCCAAGGGGTGCGCCCGCTCTCACCAACTTTCCTGGGTGGTTCCTTCCCCAGGAATGCCACTCATGGCCTCTCAGTCCTGAAATTGTCCTTTGAGTTGCTGTCGTCACTCTGATGCCACCTGAGGTGGTCAGGTGCCCCTGGGTTGGCCCCAACTCAGAGTGGCCTTACACACACAAGGACAGACACTGTCTGTCCCTGCCAACCTCATGGCTGTGCCTGCACCAAGCCCACTGAGGCAGCCCCTGCCAATCCGTCCCACTAAGCATGGAGCTTCCTCTTTGTCACTGACCTTTGGTTTTACAATATACGGACCTCATCTCTGAGAGGCCTGCAAGTTTGTGGGGAAATTCCATTATCTTAGAACTTCATTTTCCACAAGCTTTTTGAAACCCCCTCATAGACAGGTCTTAAAAGAGCATAGTCCTTGGTTCATAGTCCTAAGCCCTTGGTCCTCAACCTTCCTCATGCCTCAACCCTTTCATAGAGTTCCTCATGTTGTGGTGACCACCCCCTCCCCCAACCACAATGTTATTTTCTTTCTCTTTTTTATTTCAAAATGTATATTTAATAGCCATTCAATCAAAATCATGCAGAATCACATTTCATGATCAAGTTGCTTTGCAAGTTTTATTTGGGCTTCATTTCTTCGTGGCCACCTGAGGGGTTCTTCCAGATGCAACCCACACAGGAGAGTTTGGGAGTTGGTAGCTTCTCATGCAGCAGAAGGTGGCCATAATGTTATTTTCATCGGTTCTTCAAATCTCTAATTTTACTACTATTATGAACTGGGCAACCCCTGTAAAAGGATCGTTCAACCCCCAAAGGGGTCGTGACCCACACGTTGAGAATCACTGCTCTTGGAATATTGTTTAGAACTTTTTAAATTATAAATTAGTTATGATAAACTATGGTTTGATTTTAAGAACTGTAGGGGATATTTTTAAGATTGTCTCAAGGCAATAGTTCCTGGTATTCATCACACACACACACACACACACACACACACACATACACACACCCCCAGGGCTCCAGAAAGTCTAGATGCCATGAGTATTTGAAATTCTGTTCTGTAGCTTCCTTCTTTTTCATCAGGATTAATCTATAGAATCTTTATTTTGTTTTGTTAATTTTGATTTGCTTTGAAAACGTTTTATTGCGAGGGTGAAGGTTTATGGAGTAGTCATGACTTTTGTATTCAACACGGTATTGCACACTGTGTTTCATCTCATTCATTACAATTCCCTCGATGCAGTATCAATTATCCCATGTCACCCCTGTGTTCTCTGTTGCCTTCCTTCTTCCTACAAACCCTCCTGAGCATGTTCCCTTTGGGCCTGAAGTGGCCGGCGGCTCTGTGCCTGCCTCACGAGCGTTGTTATCCCCTCCTAGGCTTGTCTCTGGTGGGCTGAAAGTTAAGTCATGGAGTGCAGTTCCAGATCTGCAGGGGAACGGTGACGAAGGTCCCGCATCTCAAGAGTAACCACCAGTCTCCATCTGACCAGTAAGCTTGGTCTCTTTCACAATTTTGAATTTTACTCCACATTTCTCTCAGGCCCTTCTGAGGTGCCCGCTATCTGAGCAGTTGGTAGCGGGGGCACCATCTAGTGCTTCTGGTCTCTGAGTTTTGGAGACAGATTGTGGTAGACTGGGTCCTACTAGAGAATCAAAGCCAGTATGACTTGTGTTTCTATCCAAAGAGAGATTGGTAGAGAGAAATGTCTGGCCCGGGTTTAGAAGTAGGCACATCTAGTCTGGTTTAAGTCGGGCTCCTGCTTACGCATGTAGCGGTGGAAGCTAGTGAACAGGAAGCAGGAGTAGGCCAAGGGAACGTGGAGTCAAGGTCAGCCAAGTGGATCACTTCAGCAGAAGGCAAAGGGTCAAAGAGAAACTGGCTCTGCTCCAACTCTCCTGTACAATAGAGCACCCTCCCAAAGAGCTGTCATCAGGCTTCCACCTGATTATGCTGGGCTCCACTCCTACCCTTACCCACGAGTGTCTGCCACGACAATCCCAGCTGTCACTGCGTGTGTGCACGTGATCAGCCCAGGAGCCCACTAGGCTACTAGATTGTTTTCATGCATCTTTCCATTTACAACACTTTTCTTTCCTCCAGAGTGTGGATGGGGGTGGGCGGTTAGACCAATCGTTGTATCTTAGATGGCTGCTCGTATCTTTTAAGGTCCAAGTCACTGCTCCCTGAAGTAGAGTGTAGGACATTCTCTGAGGGGACAATGGGGGTGAGAGATTCTGGTCCCGAGCTCCCAGGCCCAGTGACTCCTCATACCTTCAAGGCACTTGGTTATGCCAGAGAAGTTTTCATAATTTCTCTCCCTGGTTGCTCCACCACATACATGGGGATAATTTAATAAATGTAAATACACATATATACATATCTTCTGTAAAATCTATATATACTTAAATAGACATATATATACACCCCTTAAAAACAGATTATTTCAAGGTTATGTATTTAATTATTTTTAACAAAGCAACCTTATCACCTTCAAAGCACTCTCCATTACATTTAATACATTTGTCAAATCTGCAATTCCATTCTTGAAAACATATTTCAAACACCGCTCTCATTTTTCTTCTTTACCTCTCCTATGTCATAAAATTGCTATCCTTTCATGTCCCAGAAACAAAACAAGAAACAAAAACAAGTCCCATGGAGTGAGGTCAGGTGAGTAGGTACATGGGGCAAGACAGGCATGCTGCTTTTTGCCCCACACTGGCACCCTGAGATGGCTGCATGAGCAGGTGCACTGTCATGGTGGTAAAACCCCATCTGCCATAAATCAGGCCTTTATTGTCACACACTCTTACACAATATTTTCAGAACCTCTAAATAGAAAGCCTGATTTTCAGTCTGACCTGGTGGAACAAACTCCATATGCTATATCCCCCTCACATCCCAAAAACAAATGAACATCATCTTCATCTTTGGTTTCACTTGAACTTTTTTAGGGGAGCTGATGGTGGCATCTTCCACTGGCTTGATTGATGTTTGCTTGTGGGGTCATAAGAATAGCACCAAGTCTTGTCACCAGTATGACCCTGGTGGGTGGGTGGGGGGTGGAATCTGGGTCACTTTGGAACAGTTCTTGGATTAGTATTTAATGCATTTTGAATATGTCTCTGTATATGGTGTGAGGCATGGATCCTGAGCCATAACTCTTGCTCCACCCCACCCTCTCACTGCTCCTCAGCCTGTCCACCTGACTCCTCCCTCAGAGCCTGGCTTCCTCTCCTTGTTCAAAGGCACCACCTCCTGCCCTTCTTGTCACCCAGGTTTCTGCCTGAGCACTGCCTCCTCAGAGAGACTTTCTCTGCCACCTCTAGAAAGTGGCAACCCTGTCCCTCTGTCACCATGTCCCGAAGCTACGCTCTGTTCTCCTTATGATCAAATGTTTCTCTGATTTACATACATACTGAATGCACCTCCTTTCAGCCCTCCCAGCCACACAGTGTCGATGTTCCCTCCTTGAGAGCTGATCCTGTTCCACAATGTGAGCTGGGGCCTCGCAGGGGCCACATAAAGACCTATTGGAAAAAGGGAGAAACAAATGAGTGTGAAAATTATCAAAAAGACAATGTTTCATGCCAAAAGTGACTCCATAGAAACTTCCATGAGGTGTAGTGCAATACAGAAGAGAGTCTTGTCAGAGAAAGAAGAGAAAAGTAGCTTTTATGGAACCAGTTGCCATGAAAAGATATCGTTCAATGGAGAGAGCTTGTCAGATTGAGATCTGGACTCGTGCACTGGATTTGACAGGGAATTGACTCCTGAGGGACTTTGTGTGAGTGGTGGAGGGTAGGAGGCAGACTGCCAAGGGCAAATATGTGGGGGGGGGGCACAAAGAGACCAGAAGTGCAGTGTGGGAGCCTGGCTTCAATAAAGGAGGAGGGTGACTATTACCTCAGTGAAGCAGCTGGGTAGTGGTGCCCTCTGGAAGACTACTTCCTAGATTGAGAAAAGAGAGCAGAATCCCTGGAATTACCTGTGAAGGAGCTAGAACTGGCATCCTGGGAGATGGGTAGAGCTATACAGAGGCCCCGGGAGGGGTCCTATCAGTGCTCACTTGGAAGTTCTCGTCTCAGACAGACACAATGCAAAGTCCCAGTGACCCGTGTGCACAAGTCAGCCAATGGCAGCCTGCTGGCTCACAGGTCTTGCTCCATGGCTAACCGGGTGGATGGAGCAGCAGCACTTGGCCGTGTGAGGGCTCACCATGGATCTGGGGCTGACTGACATCTAAGATCTATGCACAAGAACTTAAAGGTGAGACTAAGGCCTGCATGGGGAAAGAGCAAAGGTAGGGGCATGGTCAACTCTCCTCTAGACCCTGAGCAATGTAGCCCTGGGTCCAAGGTGGCCATCCCTCCCCCGTCAGGTGAGGCGGTGGAGCGACTGACAGCTCTGCTTGAGCATGGCCCTCTGAAGTGTCCCCCCGGAGTGTCTTCCAATGACACACTTCTACCTCCATGAGCATGAGCAGTGATCAATTGAGATTCATGGCGCCATACTTCTTGTATTTCAGCACTGGCTACACCTAACACCCAAGGCAGCTTCCCGATCTGAATCTAGTCTCAAACAAGGTCCTGGATCTCTACCAGACACTCCATTACCCCCACACCTGGGCAGAGGAAGGGACTGGCATCCCAGTGCAGTTAGTGTAAAGGTCATGCAGGCCTGAGGAGAGAGCATGTAGGATCTCTGTCTGGTGGTACAGTGGGTGACACGGTGGGCTGCTACCCATCAAGTCAGCAGTTTGAAACCACAAGTGGCTCTGCAGAGGAAAGAGGAGGCACTCTACCCCAGCAAAGGGTGCCAGCCTCGGAAACCCCCGGGGCAGTGTTACCCTGCCTTATATGGTATGAGTCAGTAGTGGCAGTGAGTGCTCGGTGGTGATGAAGTATCCACTCTGTACCCAGTCCCTCACCCAGCCCTTGCTCAGCAGGGATTTAAAAGGTTGGGCGATTTCAGTGGATTAAGATTCCAGACATGTAGGTTTCTATCCTGGTTCTGTCCCCAAGGAGCTTAGTAAATTTAGGTAGGTCACTGAGTCCCTTCGGTATTAGCTAAATAAATAATTGGTGGGTTGGGCTAGAATCTGACCTGGAAGTTGCCTCCGTTCCACATTTCTCTGAGACTCCCTGCATCTCTGGGTAGGGCAAACCTGTGTATTCCCCTCCCTTGACAGTCAGTGTTCATCAAGCATACGCTGGAGTCGGGTGGAGGGGCTGACACTCCCCCCGGGATAGCTGGGGACACTTTGGTGGCTTTAATGGGCCTGTGCAGATGGACTGTCGGAGGGGATGAGGACCTCCATTCACAGAGATTCTCCAGCCCGGAGACAAGCACTTAGTCTTGTCTTTGGACCGACACTGTCTGAGAAATGAGCAGGACAAACAGGGAGTGTTCTGGCGGCAAGTGTGCAGCATTGGGGTGAGAAAGGACACAGACAGGGTGGAGAGGGTGCAAGGGGGAGGACGGGCAGCAGCCTCAGAGCTAAGCACAGCTAGTCCCAAACAGTTCTGGAAAGACATCCAGCAGGCTTTGAGGAAATTGAGGATTAGGAATTGACCCAGAGGCAGGGGAAGTTTCACAGGCCGCGTGGGGTCAGGGAAGGATCTGAAGTGACCATCCCCAACAGAGGCCGCCCACCCTCAGGAGCACGCTGGCCACACGGTGCGGCTTGCCAGGGGCAATCCTCTCTTGGAAGGGGAGGACGCTGCTGTCCTGTCGCTTTGTTCATTGGGAACCAGATGGGCCTGGGCCCTCGGAGCATGAACTGTGGGGCGCTGCACCGTGGAGCGAAATCTATTTAAATGCGTCTGGGGTAGGACTGCGGGACTCCGACGCGATATGTAATGAACTCGGCAGGCTTGTAATTTCCCGGAGCCAGCAGCCCTTCCTGAGCTGCTCCTGCTTCTAATGAGCCCGTGTTAGCCGACGACCCAGAACCAACAGGGCCGATAGGGCCCCCAGGCTCCAGGACTGGGTTTCCTGGCTCTCCATTCCGGTCCGGCTCACTGGAGCCCCTGCGAGGAGAGAGGTTACAGACAATTCAGTGTCTGTGCTGAAAAAGTGTGCCAAACACATCTCTCCCACCAGGGCACTCGGAACCACTCAGCGCCACCTGTACACCTGTCCCTACTGATGCCGCCTTGCACCCGCCTTGCACCCGGCTTCACTCTATCCTCCTCAAGGCTCCAGGGGCCTCCAGGAAGGACGATGGAGAGGTTAAGAGGGCAACAACAGTGCCCTGGGATTATAAACAAGAATGTCAGAAAGTGCCTGAGCAGACACACCAGGACAGAGGGAGCCTGAGTGAGAAGAGTACCTCCAGCCAAGAGCCCGTGGAAGGGGGGAGCTAGAAGGGTGCTGTGTAGCTGAGGAAGGGTGCGCTCATGGATGTGTCTCCCCCCCACCGACCAAAAGCATCTCCTCCTCCCAATCCTCCTTTGACAACCAGCTCTCCCGTCAGCAAGGGCAGCCGATGAGCCCATTTCCCAGCTGTGAGCAGCATGCCATAGGACTGACCACAGCTAGGGTCTGGGCGACCTCCCACAATGCTTGGGCTGAGCCCAGGGCGGAGAGTTGGGGAGTCGGGATCTGACAGCCTCCACACCCCCAGGAGCACGTGCAGACCCCTCGTGTTGTAAGCAAACACCCCATCACCCTCTAGGAAAACACCCTGTGAAGGCTTCCAGATTTAGCCAACAAAATTACAGGATGCCCTGTTAAATTTAAATTTCAGACCCAAGCCCAACCCACTGCCACAGATGGGGGGGCGGGGATTCTGACTCAAAGCAGCCCCATAGGATCCTGTAGAACTGCCCCCTGCCCCCCCGCCAAATTTCCAAGACTGTTGATCCTTACAAAAGCAGACTGCTACATCTTCCACCCACAAATGTTCAGGAAAAAAAATAATAATGTGAGCATGTCCCCAAAGTTGCAATGGGTATACTTCATACACACACACACACACACACACACACTGGTCTAGCTGAAATTTAAATTTAACTGTCTCATCTGACAAGGCCCTCTTGTGGCCCTTTCATGAATACTAGGCATCCTGATGGACTGCTAACCTCAAGGTCAGCAGTTCAAAACCACCAGCTGCTCCGAAGGAGAAAGACTCGGCTTCCTACTCCCCACAAAGACCCGGCTCACCAAGGCGCGGGGCAGTTCCACCCTGCCCTGTGTGGTCGCTATGAGCTGGCAGGGACTTGGACACTGTCTGTTTTGTTGCATCCTAGTGAGACCGGTCAAGAGGAACCCGGCAAGGAGGGCAAGCTTCTGCTGTAATCTTCCCACGAGGGCGGGGTGGGGGGGCCCCCCGCTCTGCAAGGCTGATCTAGAGGGTGTGGTGACAGAGTGGTGCTAACAACTGAAAGTTTGGAAGTTCAAGTGCACCCGGAGAAGAAAGGGCTGGCAATCCACTTCTGAAAAGCCATCACCTGGCACAGATGCACGAGTTACCATGAGTCCGAATCCCGCAGACAGACACCACCCCACTGGCAGGGAGCGGAGGCATGCGCCGTTGCTCCAATGCTCCAACGGGTGCATCCAGAGGTGCACTCAGACCAGGAAAGGCATGGTGATTTACTTCTAAACTGCAGCCATTGAGAATCCCGGGAGTCCAGCGTCCACTCCACCCCGGTCAAGACAGGTCAGGGCGTTGCGGCACATTTCCTTCTATTGCCCTCGGGCTTGTCATGAACCAGATGCCTGTCCAAGGGCAGCTCACACCCCACTGCATCTCTGTGACGCCAGCTTCAAACGTATTACCGTCCCTCATCAGGGCACTGCCCACAGGGCTCCCTGACCACCCCTGCCAGACAGCCCTTCTGAACACGTCTGGGGATGTCTAGCCGCCTGGTCGGCCAACCCAAGCACCTGCTTCCTGCCCTTACTGGCTAGGTCCATTTGCTTGCTCTCAGTGAATCTGGGCCCTGGTCCTTTCCCTGAAGGCAGACTCTTATGATGCGGTTTTGATTCCAGTCGGGAACATTTCCCTTCAAATCCAGAGCTCGGAGGAAGCTGACCACCTGTCTTCCTCTCTGCCTTCCTGCATAGATTGCTGCCTCGGGTCTCTTTGGGTGAAGCCAGGGGCCAGCGGAGGCTCTTGGGCTCCCCAGAGGCTGGGAAGGGACGCCCAGCCCCAGCCCCAGCCTGCCCAGCTGCAGACTGTGCTGCCCACGCTGCCCTGTGCTCCAGCTTCATCTAAGTGAGGCTGGCACACAAGGAGCAGCCGCTAATGCGCTGCTGCCTCCGCACAGGCTCTCAAGTGCAGATGGAAATGCCGCGATGGCCCCTTTCCTGGCCATTAAGCGGAACCGCCAGCACCACGCATCAGCTCCCTGCTTCACAGCACGGCATATGGCCTGGCAGGGGATGAAGCAAGGGGAGAGTACCCCGGCGCCAACCCTGCGCAGAGAGCAGGGTGGGGGCACCATGAGCTCCCTCCAGGAGCCGAAGACCATCCATCCCCGTTACAGCCCAGGCAGTATGGGGGGAAGAGGTGGAGGCAGCTGGAACCAAGGCCCCTTATCTCCCACCGAGGACCAGTTCTTGCTCCAGGTTTGGATCTCAGGCCATCCTGCCATAGTCCGACGTGGCAGGGAAGGGCTTGCAGCCAGTCCATCATCATAGGAAGCCTTCCCTTTTATATCAGCAATCAAAGATGGAAGTCCGTTCGTGCCATTTCTTTCTCCTCAAGGAGTGCTCTCACTCATCTTCCGTTGCAACTCAAAACCGAGCCATCGAGTCGATGTGGCTCACAGTGACCCTTAGCGCAGGGCGGACCTGTCTCTGTGAGTTTCCAAGGCTGGAGCTCTTCGTGGGAGTAGAAAGAGTGACCTTTCTTCTGAGGATCTGGCTGGGGATTTCAAGCTGCTGACCTGTGGCAACCACTAAGGCATCAGGGCACCCCTCCAGGTGGTCTTTGAGGGAGGGAAAAGGGTATGTGTTCCTGGAGTGGTCAGGAGAGATGCCCCAGCCTGCCTGCTGTTCTCAGGATTCATTCTGGTCTCCCAGAGATACCCCTTGTGACTCCCGGACCCTGGGAGTCTGACCTGGCATAGCAGAAGAACTCCCAGATGAAGCCCACAGCCATAGCCATAGCCTCTGGCCATGTGGCCCCTCCGCCTGACCTCTGGCTCCCTCCAGCCTCAGTCCTTTCAGCCCTTCTGCAGGCCACACCTGGGGCCCCAGGAGAACATCTGGAGCCTCTCTGTGCCAGCTACAGGTGCTTGGCACCAGAGCACTAACTCAGACTCATTGATCTGGGCACCTTCCTCCATCAAGGCTAGCCCCAGCCACACACCAGCCTGCTCCAGAGGCTCATCCTGGCCCCTGGCTACAATAGCCCTCATATTCTCAGTACCACCTGCCCTCCAAGCTCTCAAATTATCCTCAATGACACATGTGGGGAGTTAAGGATGCATGCTGCCCCTTTCTTCCTCCTTCCAGGTCCCAAAAAAGAGCTGGGGCAGGAAGTCTCCACCTTGTCTCTCAGCATGGCATCCTGAGCTAATTGCATGCTCCATCCATAGGCCTGAAGGGATGCTTTGTACATGCAGAAAAGCATTCATCAGGACAAATTAGCCAGGGGGCTGTGGTCTCAGGAGGGTCTTTGACAGAGTCAAGCAGTGCCTCATTTGTTCCACAGACATCCCCTTGCCTCCGTGATTCTTTGGGTCTGAATGGAATGTCTCCAGCAGCCAGCCCAGGCTTTTGCAACCCCCGTGGGTGCTCCCTCTAAGGTGAGCATCGTCACTCATGTGTACCTGGCTGGAGGACAGGAGGAGAAGCTCTGCAGGTGGCACTTCGCTGGGGCGACCTGCACAGGAGAGGGGGTCTGGCTCAGGGGGCTGAGAGCAACATGCAAATGCTCCAGCATATGACAGGCGCCAGAGAGTGCCGGGAGCAGGGTGCCGGGAGCAGGGTGCAAAGGCCTCTACAAGAGGAAGTCAGGGAGGGGACTCATCAATTAGAACATGAAGTCGCAACGATTTGGGGGGTTTAAGCCATGACCCCAGTCATGCTTTCTCATGCCATCTACTGCACAATTCCACCAATCAAGGTGAGCATGCTAACTTTACTCTCTGTAGTTCTAGATGCCAAAACAAGAAAGTTGATTGTGATTTAAATAAAAAAAAATAGCCTCACCTCCTCCCTTGCTACCATAACCCTCACCCCTCACTTCGTGCAGATTCTGCCGAAGTTTGGGAAGAAAAAGTGTGTTTGGGGGTGGCGTTGAGGCAGGTCTTGAACAATGAGACTTTCAGCAAAGGGAACCTGTCGAGCAGGTGCCCAAAAGAGGAGAAGCATGGGTGTGGTCAAAGAAGGGTCTATAGTAGCAGTTCTCAACCTGTGAGTTGAGATCCCTTTGGGGGTCAAACCCAATTCATCACCACAGCAATATTACAGTTACAAAGTAGCAATGAAAATAATTTTACCTTTGGGGGTCACCACAGCATGAGGAACTGTATTAAAGGTGAGAAACACTGGTCTATAGAAAGCATTAGGAAGGTTGAGAACCACTGGTCTATAGAAAGATGCAATGTGTGTGGGGGGGTGTTGGGGAGGTGGGACAGTGAGTGGTGTTTCTGGAGTGTGATTCATATTTGATTCCTGGCCATGAACTACATGGGTAACTGCCACCTGTCAGTTGCTATGAGGTAGAACAGGTTTCAGACTGAGACAGACTAGGAAGAAAGGCCTGGTGATGTATTTCCATAAATCAGCCAGTGCAAATACAATGGATCTTAGTAATCCAATTTCGTGGTGCACAGGGGCGTCAGCAGTTGGGGGCATCAACTGGAAGGCAGCTAACAACAGTAAGAGGTGGGCGTCCCTGCCTGGTGCAGATAGTCAATGTACTCAGCTACTAACCCAAAGGCCAGAGGTTCCAATCTATCCGTAAGGTGACTCCGAAGTCACTGGAAACCCTGTGGATAACCCGGGTACTACGGCCTATGTGGGTCACCACTGGACGGTGACCATTTCTATGGAGACCGTTCCAAGGGGGAGGTCAGCCTGAGATGCTGCGGCATGTGTGCTGGGAGCAGAAAGTCTCCCTCTCTTCAGAGACTTGTGCCTGAGCAGGAGCGGTTGGGTATTTCCCCAGCAGAGTGGGAAAGCACCTGATCACCTAGGATGTGGGCACTCGGGCCTCTTTCTCCTCCCTCCTTCCCTCACCTACAAGTCACTTCCCTGCCTCTGGGGCCTGAGTTAAGCTGGGAGGGGAGTCGGTCTGGAGCCTGAGCCTGTGGTTACACTCCATCAGAGCTTTCACAAGGCCTGTAATTGGAAGAAAAGAAGGGATTAAATTTTAAAAACATTACACGAATGATTAAACTTTCAATCATACGTATATAACAAAACACCCAAACCAAAATTACTTAAGCAATAAGGAATCTACTGGCCTCTGTTAAGGGAAAATATAGAGGAAACATAGGCTTCAGGACTGGGTTGATCCAGAGGAGCCCTAGTGGTATAGTGGTTACCTGCTGTGTTGTTAAGCACAAAGTCGGCAGTTCAAAACCACCGGCTGTTCTATCGCATGAAAATGAGGCTTTCTAGTCATGTACAGAGTGGCGGTCTGCGAAACCCACAAGGGCAGCTCCGCCCTACAGGGTCAGTATGAGTCAGAATTCACTTGTCGGCAGAGAGACTTTCATCTTGAGAGCTTGGTAAGGCCCCGGCTCCACTTCTTTGTGATTCTTTCCCCTCTTCCTTCTTCAAGTAGCAGCTTTATTTCCAAGCTTAATTCACTCATTCTTATGGGTGTAGGGGGCGGGGAAGAACTCCCCACCCCCACCCCCAAATACACAAAAATTCCAACTTTCTCTGAATGGACCCACAGTGGTCATAAGGTTGCTCTCAAACCAATCCCTGACCAGGAAAGTGCTCTGGTTGGTATGGTTGGCAAGGCCTGAGGCTCACGTGCCTGTTCTTCAACCCATTACCCACGGCCAAGATAAAAATATTCTGATTGGCAGAGACCAGAGGAACGCACGCTGAGGAGTTAGATCCTTTTCAGTTCCTATGATCACTGTACAACCACAAGGCTCCGGAAAACCTGGGCAGCAGATAGCATAGGTAGCCATTTTGGGGTTTATGTGAAAGGTTTTGTGAGAGAAAAATGACTGAACCTGGAAACTCCTAACTAACTTCAGGGTCAGGCATACATAGACTGAACTCACAGCCTCTTCAAGGTCACATTTTGCTAGCAGACAGCAAACTTTTCTCTCCTCTCCATCCCCTTTCCTTCCTTGTTTCTCTGGCCTTCCCTTGGTTCTTTTCCATTCTTCACCTCCTCTCCATAGCCTGTGTGCCTTATATTGTACACACCACGTGCTGTACAGCCCCTGCCATCCCTCTCAAGTCCATCGCTCCCTGCGTGCCCTTGTCTGCAGCCTCCTTCTTCCGGGTGCCTCTGAGTTCAATTTCATCTCGTTCAAATTGCTTCATTGGTTCTGCAGAGAAGCAAGGCTGGCTAGAGCCATTATGGTCATACACGGTGTGCATTAGACTTAAAAATATATATATTTAAGGAAAACACTCTACCAAATGGAATCAATAAACTCCAAATCAAACCTTCGCCGGGAAGAGGGAGAAGCTTGTCTTCAGTTAAGTGCACCAGGAAGTGCTCACCACTCAGAAGCAAAGCCGGGAGCTGGTCCATTGCCCCAGCCTCGTGGGCATGAGCAGGGTAATGTGCGTGGCCCCAGCCCCTCGGCCTTCTTCCCCGCGAAGCCCCTCCAGCATTCTACTTGATCTTTCCGCTGTTGAAGACACCAGGGTCTTCACCCCCAGCTCCCTGGTGTGATGACAGGGTGCTGATGATGGGAGCAAACTGTGATGGGGAGAGAGGGAAGGGGGTCCCGGGAACAAAAGCATTTACATTGTGGTATTTTTAGACCCAAAGATGAAATCTTTAATAATCATAATTTTTTCTTTAGAGAAAACGAGAGTTTGGTGTGTGGCATCGGTGCCCTCCCACCCCTTTGTGTTCTCGCTGCCAGAGAGGAGGCAGAGCAAGAGGAAGGAGAAGCACAAAGGGGCAATTGAAGAGAGGCAACCTGGGGTGGGGGCTGCGTCCTGTGAAAGCAGGCTCAGAACCGGCCTGCCCCCAAAGCTTTCTGCTGGGAGTCGGAACTGACATCCCTAAGGACGACAGTATTGTATTCGAGAGCTTTCGGATACTCCCCGGCGCACTTGAGTTTAAAAAGCATCTAGTCTTGACCTCCCAAGTCCCTTGCATCTAGAAAAGATGCCTCATCATAAGCCATCCAGCCACTGCTCACCTCCCTAACACATCACCCCAAGAACCTGGCCCCCACCCCTTTCCCAGCCCCAGGCCACCAGATGAGCTCAGCCTCCCCCAGCTAACGCCTAGTGAGGGAAGCAGAGTTAAGTACAGAACACCGCCACTCCGCCCTCAGCAAGCTCTGAGAGGAGCGAGGGCATGGGGCAAGGAGGAACACAGAACCGAAGGGTGAGGTAAGTTCTGACCCCTCCGTTGCCCGTGTGAATGTGGGCAAACTGGTTCACCCAAATCAACCCCTGGCTCCCCAAATGGAATTGGAGAAAAATACAGGATTTTAGACTGGGATCAACACATGGCCCGGATTTGCATGGGACTTCTGGTAAGAGCTGTCAGCACAGTCGCACTGGTGTCTGATCTCAGCGCTGCTGTAGGGGAGCCCACCCCAAGGGCACACGGCTTTCAGAACAGGAGTTTGTTCCCTCACCGTTGGGGAGGCTAACGTTTTCCTTCGTTTCCTTCAGTGCCATGGGTCTCGGGTCTCTTATTTCCTCCAACTGCCTCTCCCTGCCGAGCCCAGCCTGCAGCGCCACGAGCTACTCTGAAGGAGACAAATGAGAATGACTTTCCGCTCCTGTGAAGGTTGACGGCCCTTGGAAACCCGAAGTTCTCTCCTCTCTAGGGTCACTGGGAATCGAAATAAACTCCCTGGTGGGGAGCTCGGTTTGGGTGATTGCGATAAATCCGCAGTTCGAACCCAGTTCTGAAGTCCTCGTGAGGTGACGATATGAGTTGGACTCAATCCCACGCCAGGGGGTTTGTTTTAAAAGATGTCACCGAGCACACCGACCTCGTCCTTTCGGAGGAATCCTGGTGGTGCAACTGCTGCCTGGAAGGTGGACGGTTGGAAGCTCTCGCTGTGGGAGGAAGAAGTGGCAGCCTGTGGTGCGGCAGTGACAGCCTGGGCGAGCCGGTGGGGCAGCCGTCCTACTGCCGCACAGATCCTCCAGGTGCCACTGGGTTTGCTTTGGGTGCCGAGCCAATTCTTAATTTCAGCAACTGCCTCCTTAGTTCTCAATCTTCTCTTTTCCTTTTAAAAAGCTGCGTGTTTTCATTTCCAATTAGTTTCCAATTTCCTGCTTAAGTTTTCAAAATGGTCATTGGTTATTTGAACCTAAGAGGTTTTTTTTTTTTAAATCTATGTCAATTAATCCACAAAGTCTGGGTGACTCTGTCCCCATCGCCTATTGTTTCTGCTCATGATGTCTTATTTCCTTGTGTATTGATGACCTTTGAAGGTCTTTCCAAGGAGTTGATGATCCTGAAAAAGTATCATCATACCTTTTTATGTTGCATTAAAATACAATCAGAATCCTACTCAAAAGGTTCTGAAATGGGGATATAACCCTGCCTGTCAACCACTGCCCCCCTTGGATGACCTCCGGGAGATTAAGGGGTGGGTAAAGACAGACAACTCTTCTGGAAAAATTCTATCCCACCCCAGGACAAACAGTAATTGTGGTAGTTATATGATCTGTTGTCATTTTGAGACTATCAGGACACTTGGGAGTTTAGCTGTCAATCAGGTCCCAGCTTGATGACCTCATTTGGAAGTGCTGAGGAGTTAAATATCTCACTGGAGGCGGGACACAGGCTCACTCCCTGAGACATTCCTGTTGACACAATACATGGACCTTTGCTAGAGTCCTGGCACAGGAGGAGCTATGTGCCAGCACTGAGACGCTAATACTGTTACTGCATCTACAAGACTTCTGACCCACTGGCCTGTGATCTTTCTGGATTCAGCGTCATTGTAAGTGTTTCGTGAGTCTGAAGAGGACTTTATGGACTTATGGACTTGAACTGGACTGGGATGGGTTTTATCAGTATTCGAATGCTTTTGTATATAAAGTGTCTCTGGATTTGTTTCTCTAGTCAACCCTGGCTAACATACTACATTAACCCTTGACCCCACGCATCCATCTACAGCAGAAACTACTACAACTAGCCGCTGCAGGAGGGGCTAAGCTTGAGCAGTGGCATGCCTGTCACTCGGCAGAGTTGTATACATCTACCAAAAGGTTTCACCTGCTCAATCTTTTGTTGGGAAAAAAAAAACACTCCTTGGAACAACAGCAATAAAAAGGGGCCATCTTTTAAAGATTAGGAGATTTCAGAGCGGAATCTTAGTTTCTCTCAAGAAGTCCAGGTCTCCATCAACACCGAATTCTAATTCTACCCTGAGAGACACTGTCTGGGGGTGAGGGGAGCCGCCCTCCAGAAGTAAGAGCTTCCTACTCAGGCGCCTCCGCTGCCACCAGTCACACAGCACATGTGTCTGTACTTGCTCTGGCGGCTTCTCCCTCCACTTAATTACTGCCTGGTCATGTCAGAATTGCAATTTCGGTCTCTGACCTAGAGAAAAGACAGAGCATGGTTCTGACCCCTGGGAGTTTGCAAGACAGCGACAGAGCAGAGAAGCAGCTAGGCCAGAGATGAGCGAGGCGAGGAGATCTCTCAGAGGCCAGAATGGGAGGACTGGGCTACCAGATGGTCTACCAGGTCTTTCCGTTTCTGGAGAGACCCCGTGCCTAGGCCAGGTGAGTGGCACAAGCACCAACTCAATCATTTCTGTCAGACTCGCTGTGGCCAATGAGTAAATATCCCAAAGCGTTTCTGGTCTTCTGTAAAAGCGGGGAGGGAATAGTCCATGGCTTGTGCATGCTTGCTGTGAGATTACACACGGTCATATGTGATAGCACATGCTCATGTGAATATCAGGGCTCTTGTCCTGCCTGCGCTCATGGTCCGTGATGAAAGAGAAAGCAGAGGGGGCTGTCCACCCCCTCACTCAGTGACCCTAATCTGTTCACGGCTCAGTGGGAAAGTCACAGCCGGAGTGGGGGTGGGAGACTGGACTTCCTGGAGGTGATCGGCTGTTGGTAGAATGTGGATGGGAAAATGGGACACACTGTTCTCCCACACCCATGCTTTGCGATGCAAATATATACATGGACCTTTTACCTCTTCTGTGTCCTAAATGATAGCTCCCCACCCCCACCCCATCCCCGTCCTCGCCCAACTACTTGTGCAAGCAAATAGACTCAGAAGTAAGGGCCCTGGATTGTCCAACAAGAAGCCAAGGACAGGCAGGCCGACACAAAGAGGTGTTTGTCTTCTCCTCCTGCCGGATGCCGTACATCACCAGGTCATTTTTCTAGAGATGAATCCCCAAACAGATACATAATCAGACAACCCTTATCAGAATTACATTTCCTCTAAGGCAATCATCAAAGCAATCTTAGTTACCAAGGAAATTAAAAAGGCTCCAGCAGGAATTTCCACCTGCTAGATCCAAGCTCATCAAACTCAGGTTCTGGCCTTTGTTTTTTTCTAATGAGTTTTAAACCAGACCTCATCTCCCTTGGGATATTTAGCAAATGCCATAGCTTCCTGAAGTTTCTTCTTTCCCCATTTCCCACTGCCTTCTAATTTCTCAGCCTACCTTTCTGGGCTCTTCCTTCTCACCTCAGGGAGTTCTCCTCTACTTCCAGAGTACACACACACACACACACACATACACACACACTGAATTTTTCCATCATAAATCGGATGAAGGCTTACAGAGCCCATCAGTTTTCCACTGAGCAACTCATTCATCTTGTCCGTCATGTCACTGATTGCAGTGTGGCCTCCCTTACCCTACAGCCTCCCTTCCGTTCTCCTTCTTTCCTAACCTGTTCTGCCTTCTGGGAAGAAAAATTCCACCCTTTTGATCTCAAATGGTTGATTATTCAAAAGAGTATTGTGGTAGTTATATAATCTGTTGTCAATTTGAGACTATTAAGAGGTTAGCCTGTCATTCAAGTCCCAGTTTGATGACCTCATTTGGAAGCACCATGGAGATAAATAGCTCACTGGCGGCAGGGCACAGGTGCACTCCCAGGGAGACATTCCTAGTGACAAGACACATGGAGCTATGCTAGAGCCTTGGAGCTGGAGTTGCTACGGGAAGACTCCTGCCACTGGATCCAGAAGACTTCTCACCCACTGCCCTGTCATCTTCCTGCATTTGGCATCATTGCATGTGTTTCCTGCGTCTCTAGAAGACTTTGTAGATAGGTATCAGACACATGAGCTAATATCGGGTTTAGGGATTTGATCTGAACTGGGCTTGGGTGTTTTCTTAATGTACAATTACTATTTATATAAAGCAATTTTCTATACACATATGTGTGTCTCTGGGTTTGTTTCTCTAGTCCACACAGACTAGCACAGTGTATACCTCCCTGGCGTGATTATCCCCTTTTAAATCTGCCTGTTATTGGTCTGAAAATTGAGTCAGGGAAGTGAGTTCAGTTCTAATTCATGAGCATCATGTGTTATTCCATTTATGTAGACCTCTTTACTTGTAGTACTATTTTATAATTCTTCTGTACAGGTCTGTAGTTAGAGTTATTCCTAAGTATTTCATTTTGGGGGTGACTATTTTAAATGGTACCATTTTCCTGATTTTCTTTTAGACTTCTCTTTTATTGGTGGAAAGAAATTCAGCTGATTTTTGTATATTGATCTTATACCTGCTGCTTTGCTGACTCTTTCGATTAGTTCCAGTAATGTTCTCACAGAGTCTTCATTTTAACCTTTTGGGCCATATCATCTGTAAAGAGAAGTAATTTTTCTTCTTTCCTGATTTTGGTGCCTTTTATTTCCCTATCTTGGCTAAGAGCTCTGGCAAAGATTTCAGCATAATATGGAATAATAATGGCAATAAAAGGCCCCCTTGTGTTTTTTGGGGGGGCATCACTGCCCTCTGGTGGTCATGGGAGCTACCCAGCCTTGCTCCTGGAGAGCCGCTGATGGATTTGAACTGCCAAGCCCTTGGACCGCAGTCCTGCACTCAACCACTATGCCACCAGGGCTCAGCCTTTCCTTGTCTTTATATACACAAAATATATCCTGACCAAGTGGGATTCATACAGACCTACCATCTATTCATACCTTAATGTGTATATGTGTGTGTGTGTATGTGTGTGTAGTGGGTTGTCCAACTTTCTTTTACATGCTTATGAGACCATTGAACATATCATGGTTTAGGTCAGGCATACCTTAGTCCTTAAAATGACATTCTTCTTTTCAACACTTTAAAGAGATTTATACTATAAGTCAAAATGAAATGTTTATATATTGTTACTCAATGCAATGGGTCATTTGATTTCTTGGCTGTTTCTCTCATTAACATTGATTGTGGATCCATGCAAGATAAAACCCTTGACAATTTCAATATTTTCTCCATTTATCATGATGTTACCTATTGATCCAATTGAGGATTTGGGTTTTCTTTACATTGAGTTGCAATCCACGTTAAAGGTTACAATCCTTGATTTGCATCAGCAATTGTTTCCAGTTCTTCTCACATTCAGCAAGCAAGCTGTGTCGTTTGCATATCAAACATTGTAATAAGCCTTCCTTCAATCTTGTCCTCATGCTCTTCTTCATATGAGTAGGTCAGCTTCCCTGATGATTGGCTCAGCCTGCACATTGAGTAAGTATGGTTACAGGATATGGCCCTGATTCACACCTTTCCTGATTTTCAGCCATGCAGTGTTCCCTGGTTCTATTCCAATGGCTGCTTATTACACCACATAGCAGATTTCACAGGAGCACAAGGAACTGTTCTGGAATTCCCATTCATCTCAAGATGAGCCGTAGCTGTGATTCACACCGGCGAATGAATGAATGCCTTTGCACACTCAGTCAAGCATAGCAAACATTCCCTCTGGTATTCTCTGTTTTCAGCCAAGATTCATCAAATGTCAGTAAAGATCACCATTGTTTCACTTCTTCCTCTGTGTCTGGCTTGAATTTCTGCCACTCCTCTGTTGATGTAATGCTACAAGCTTTGTTAAATGGTCTTCAGCAAAATTTTACCTCCATGTAATACTAAAGGTATTGCTGGATAATTTCCACAATGTGTGGAGTTATCTTTCTTTGAATATAAACAGGAATCTCTTCCAGTCAGTTGGAGTAGCTATCTAACAAATTTCTCTGTCTATAGAAGAATGAATGCTTCCAGCTTATTGAAATAGTTCAGTTGGTATTCTGGAAATTCCCGGAGCTTTGTTTTGGGGCCTTCAGTACAACTCAAGCTCCTTCCTTCAGTGCCATTGTTATCGATTAGCATATTTGTTGTGCCATAAGATGCACCTGACCATAAGATACATCCAGTTTCTAAAGCAGGAAAAAAAGAAAAATATTCTGATTCAAATAGTACCAGCATACTAAAATGTTCTGAGGTACCATGCCTTTGGACCAGAAGATGCACCTTTTGGGGGAAAAAAACTGCATTGTATGGTTCAAAAAATATGGTATATGCTATCTCCTGAAGTGATTGAAAGTGGATTAGTGACTGTATTTCTCCTATCTTCTTTGGGGTCTTCCTGCATCATTCAATACTTTGCCCACTGAAACTTTCAATGTTGAGTCTTGAATTTTTTTTCTTTCTTCTTTCAGCTTGATATAGGCTAAGTGTGTCCTTCATTTTTTGTTTTCTAACACAGGATCTTTGTACATTTCACTATAACATTCTAATTTTGTCTTCTCAAGCTGCCTTTTGATACATTCTGTTCAGCTCTTTTACGTCATCATTTCTTCCATTTACTTTAGTCACTCTGATCAATAGCAGATTTCAGAGTCCCTTCTGACATCCACTTCTTGGGTCTTTTCTCTCTTTTAAAATATGTTTTTGCTCTTTTCATGTATTATGTTCTCCATAGCATCCCACACTCATGAAGTCTTCTGTCATTACTGTTAAAACTGATTCTTGAAATGTTTGCTACTTTCAGATGGAATATATACAATGTAGTATTTTGGCTCTTGTGGATGTGTCTGAATTTTCGTCAACTTCAACTTGAACTGAAATATGAACAATTGGTGGTCTGTTCCAGGGTCAGTTTGGTTGATGATTTTAGCCTCCCCCATCATCTTGTCCCTCAGGTGCACTCAATATTAGTTCTGAGTATTCCAAATAAAGAAGTCCACATGCATGGCCACTGTTTGTGTTGTTGCAAAGGAGTATTTGCAAAAAAGAAGTTGTTGGTCTTGAAAAATTCTGTCATGTGATCACCAGCTTCATTTCTGCCACCAGCGCCGTATTTTCCAACTATTGTTCCTTCTTCTTTGTTCCCTTCTTTTGCATTCCAATCACCAATAATTATCAATGCATCTTGATTTCAAGTTTGATTAATTTCAGGTATTGATTGGACTTCTTTGTATGCTGATAGCTATTATCCTATCACAGATAACAAAATGACACACGAGTGGTGACTTTTGATGAGTTTGTTCAAATATTCTACCTCAGTCTGTGTTACTTTAGGTGAGTAGTGTGTTTCTAGAAAATTGTCCATTTAATGATTAGTGTGTTGGGTTAAGGTGTTAATTTTCTTTCTACCTTCTCTTGCTTGTGTATATTTATTGCTATAAATTGCCCTAGGAGCACTGCTTTTGTTGTATCCCAAAGTTGTGGGTATGTTGGGTTTTCATTTTTGTTTGATTAAGTAAATTCCACCCACCCCCACCACCATCTTTTGTTACTCAGTAATTTTTAAGCATGGTGTTATTTGCATATTTAGTGTTTTTCCTTGATTTTTCAGTTGTCGATTTCTACTTTACAGGAAATGGTTTGAGAGGATCTCAATCATAGTAGTCACATACTTTCTTTTTTCAGAGTTTTTTGTTTCTTTCTTCATTAGCTGTCTTCGTGTCAACTTGAAGATATATAAAAGTGTGGAAGTGGTATTCAACCTGTCAACCTGATGATGACTCCTTATGGGTGTGGTCTTTTAATAAGGAGGGTCCTGAGAACCTTCCCCTCTCTCCCACTGCTTTCCCCTTCTTGCTGGTGGACACTCTGAGACCTGCCAGAGCCCTGTGCTGCTTCCACCGCCATTGGATCCACAAGACATTGCAGCCGCCAGCCTGTGAGCTTCCGGAATTTTGCATCATTGCAAGCGACTTCCCCCACTTCTCCCCATTCCTCTGATATTCTTTGTGCTTAAAGTGTGTCTCTTATAGGCAGAATATAGATGGGTCCTATTTTCTTATCCAATTTATGACTGTCTGTCTCTTGCTAGTGTATTTAATTCATTTACATTACTTATCATTACTCAAACTCACTGCTATCAAATCAATTCCAACTCACAGTGTGTCAATCCGGGTAGACTAGAGGAGCAAATTCATAGACACACATATGGATATATGGAAAAGGTTTACATACAAGAGGAATGGGACATTGAGAAAGCATCCCAGCCCAGTCCAGTTCAAAGTCATAAGTCCATTATGACTTTGCCCATATGCCCGATATCAGTCTATAAAGTCTCCATCCGACTCACGACGTCACAGGCCAGTGGGTGCAGAGTCATGGTGCTGGCAGGGTCCCCTCATGGCTCCTCATTTCCAAGGCTCAGTGTTCATCAGCAGCATCCAGTGGTGGTAGGAGCAACTCAGCACTGGCAGGGGTCTCCCCATGGCTGCTCCAGCTTCAGAGGTCTGGTTCCATCAGGGCAAGGCCATTTGGCCTCTCCAGCTCCTGCAGCAGCTCGGATGGACACTGCCATTTTGTCTTGTCCGTAATTCCTTGTCTCTGAGACTAACTTCCAACAACTAGGGAGATAGCTTCTCATCTCCACGCGGGAAATATTTTGAGATTTCCCAGAAGTCTCAGGTGAAAGCCAAACCCCCACGGAGGCCTCATTGGCTACTTAATAGCTATCTCCAGATTAACAAGCTAGACTCCACCCCTACATCCCAATCATGAAATTAACATAAGCACATGACCGCCACACACAGTGCTATAGAACAGAGTAGACCCCCCCAACCCACAGTGGGTTTCCAAGACTGCAACACTTGGTGAATATAGAAAACCTCAGGTTTCTCCCACACAGTGGCTGGTGGCTTCAAACTGCTGACATTTGGGTTGGCAGTCCAGTGTATAGCCTTTCTGCTGTGCGCGGTTTACAGTGCTGCTATTTCTTTGTTTCTAGTCTTTTTGTGTGTGTGCAGAATTCTGCCTGTGGATTTTCTTATTTCCTTCATTGCTTTTATTGTAGCATTTGCTAAACCTACGATTTTCCTCCTCTTTTTATTTTGATGAGAAGGTTTATCAATTTTCTCTGAAGTTCCTCTGTAATTTATGACTTTCTTCCAAAATTGAAAATAGTGTATTTACTTGACTTCCTCTCTAGCTGGAAGTCCTATAACTACACAATCCACACTCTCACTTTTCTTTGTAACTGTCCTTGTTGACAAATCAATATCATGGTCTGGTGGTCTATTTTCAGTCTCATGGGTTGATTTTACTTTGGATACTTCTAAATCTAGGTGGCTGTCCGGGTGATGTTTGTATGTGTGTTAATCACATGACATTTGCTCTGCCATTGTTCCCCCAGACACCTGAGAGCACTGGGCTTTCTTCATTCCAGCTCCCGATGGCAGGGCTTTGTCTCCTGTGTTGTGGACATGTTATCAGCAGAGAGTGGTCTCTGGAAGAAGACACCAGGCTTGGTAAAATAGAGTGCTGGTGAAAAAGCAGACTCTTGAGGCCATGGGTTGACCTGGTGGCAGCAACACTGAATTCATTCTATGAACAGCTGTGAGGATGCCTCCTCCTGGTGACCCGACCTGACAGTGCATAGCATCATCCATCGATGGCTCTCTGGGTTCTTTCAACCTTTGGGCGATTGTAAATCATCCTGCCCTAAACTTGGGGGCATGTGATGTCACTGAGTCCTGCTTGCAAGTCTCTTGGGAGAAGAAGTGCCGAGTCCCAGGAGCTCAGCCAGTATCATGGTTAACCCATCCGTGTGGTTGGCAGTTTGAAATCACTCGCAGCTCCATGGGAGAACGACGGGGTTTTCTACTCCCCTACACAGCAACTGTCTCGGAAGCCCACTGGAGGGCTGCTGGTCCTGACTTGACGCCAGTGAGTGTCATCCCTCTGGGCTTAGCTTTATGAGACACCTCTAAACTGTGATCCATGGCTGTCCTTATTTCCCTCCACCCAACCTTTCACCTCTATGAAGGAGGCACTGCTTGAAGCCCGTTTGCCCTGGAGGGCCTTACAGTGCAGCAGGACAGGGGGGCAGCCAGCCTATAACACAGGCAGTCTGATTCCAGGTCCACACTCTGCACAGCCATCCTCATGGCCTCCAAGGAAGAAAGCTGCGCCACGTAATGAAACAGGAGGTTGGGGGTATGGTGTCCAGAATGGGACTCTACAGGAATGGAGCCCAGAGTATGCTTCACATACTCCTTCCCACCCAGGTGGCCTGATGCCCAGCTGGGCCATGAGTAGAAAGCATGGCCTTCCAGTCCATTTGGACCAATGGCGCTCCATAGAGTTCCCAATGACCCATTCTCCTGCATTAGATTGCCTGGACTTTCTTCTAGATATCTTTGGACAGATTCGAACCTCCAACCTTTGGTTAATGGCTGACCCCAGCATCTCCCAGGGACCCTCCACATAATAGCCATGTGTTAAAGTGAGGCAATTAAATAGAAGTATCATCAAGTAAGTAAATTAAAAGATAATAAATGAAATAAAAGCTTCGGGAAGCAAGGAAAGAGACCGGTGACTTTGGAGAATGAGGTGAACAGGTTTTCGGAAGCATCCTTCAGGCCAGAGAGCAGCTGACTTGGAGTCAGCGTTCGCCTCACTCCCGGCTCCCACGCGTCTTCACTCTCATTCACATTCAGAAAGAGGACTGCCCATCTTACCTTACCGTAACTCTGAGTGTTCTCATTTATAAAAGCGCACATTTGTTGTAAAGCATATAGAAAGTAATGATATATAGAAAAAATTATCACTGTCCAGTAATTACCGAGAGAATTATTGTTAATGTTTTGGCCTTTTTTTCCTACTTAAGATGCAAGGTAAGCATTTTACTAATCCATTAAGTATTCTTCTGAAGCATACATAATTTCCATAATGTTAGGGTGGGCCTTGTCTAATGCACATTTAATAGTGAACACTCATGTCACGGCCAGCTTGGGTCAATGTCCTGAGAACCACAATGACTGTTTTTCTATGTGAAGCTCCGTGTACATCTGATTAATGTCTGCGGTGGTTTTGCTGGTCCAGTGGTTAAAACCTTACTCAGGTGTTTGGACAGACATCTTCAGCCAAGGCCTTAGCCGCCACCTTCAGCCAAGCCACCATCCCCTTTTCTCCAGATTACTCCCAGAGGTTCTCAAACTGTCCTCCCACAGGCCCAGCCATCCCATCTGTAGAGTAATGGTGGAGCATGTTATGTCACCTCCCTGCTGGAGACCCAACACTCAACCACTCAGCACAGTAGCCCTCGCCTAGTAACACACTCTTCCAGCTCTCCTTCCCGCTGTGCCCCTCGCCCACTAATCCGGGCCACACATCCCATCCCACCCCCCACCTCAACCCACTCAGCCTCTCTGCAGTTCGTCAGCATCTTTCCTACCATAGGACCTTTGCACACACTGTTCCAGCCCCTGCCTCCTCCTCCTGTGTTGAGCTTCACTCAAACTCGACTCTGCCCCCACCTCTTCCTTTTGGTTTCTTTCATGACCTTTTACATTTTGTGGTCTTTTAGTTATATTTCCACTTGTTTCCTTGACTGGATGGTAAAGTTTGTGAGAAGTTAGTGCTTAATAGAAAGTGAGCTCTCAGTAAACCCCCAATCCAACCAAATCCACCTGCTGTGACTCTCACCGACCCTTTAAGGGCAGTGTAGGACTGGCCCTTCACATTTCTGAGCCTATAAAGCACTGGTTCTCAGCCTTCCTAATGCCATGACCTTTTGATACAGTTCCTCATATTGTGGTGACCCTCCCCCCAACCATAAAATTATTTTTGTTGCCACTTCATAACTGTGATTTTGCTACCACTACGCATTAGGAACCCCTGTGAAAGGGTCAATCAACCTCCACAGGGGTCGCAACCCACAGGTTGAGAACCACTAATGTGACTCTGTAGGGGAGCACACAGCTCACCAGTCTCCAACAGAGCCAAGTGGCTGGTGGTTTTTAACTGATCATCCCATGGTTAGCAGCCCAGTGCTCACCCTGCAGCAGCAGAAGGGTGCCTTAGACCCGAAGAAAGCATCGGCAAGTGAAGTCCAATCAGGTTTCCTCATCAGCACTTCTGTAGCAGTGTGCCTGCTGTCTCACCACATCCTCCCCAACACTGGGCAGTATCCTTAAAAAAAAAAAAAATGCTTCTCTAATGGCAAAATGAATATTCTGTTGTTAAATTTGCATCATTTTGTTGACTCATGGGGTTCAATCACTTTCCAGGTCTCTCTCCTCTTGTGACTTGTCTTTGATCATCTTCCTGGGTCTTAGGGCTGTTCCAGAATGTAAAGTACCCTTGCCTTCAGCTTTGGGGCCCTTTGAGAAACAGGCAGTCATTCCTGTAGTCTCACCTTACTCCTTCCTGCTGCTGCTCCCCGATTGAATCTCTCTGGTAGGAAGCTCTCTGGAAGGCTGGCAAGAAAACTTGCAAGTGCTTAGGAGTCCTCCGCCCACCCGTTGCACCCCTCCCTTGGACCACTGCCTCCGGGAGCAGGCAGAAGGCCACCCAGTGCTGCCTCTCCCCACACCCTCCCCAAGAGCTGAGCCACCGCAGGGAGATGATTCCATTGGGGAGGGAAGGCAGCTCTGGCGAGATGCAATCATCTCTGACTACAATCTCTTTCCCAGATATATAATGGTCTAATCAATATTAATAGAGAGGCTTATCTGTTTTCCTCATCTCCCATGTCCTTAAGAGTAGATAAAATGCTTGTAAAATAGGACCCTATTCAGCATATACTGATTGCTTCCAAAACGCATTTTCTTGAGATCTGTCATCAAGTGCAAGTCATTACAGGGCAGCCAGGCCCAGCGCTGCCGTTGACAAATTTGGGGGAGATTCTTTGATTATTTTGCTCAACATGTGATTTCAGGACTGTAGCTTCTCTGGTTTCAGAGCATGTTCCTGCCTGTCTGGCTGAGAGACCCTAGGAGCTGGGGGCGGGGGTGGAGGGGGGGTCTGAAGGAGTGGGAATGTGGTCAGGAGTCCCGCAGAGGGCTTTGGGAGACCCCAGGGGGGCTGGATGTGGGGTGGGTGCATTCTCCCCAGAGGTGAAGAGGAGTGGAGAGCAGACCCCCCCCCCCCCCCCACGATGAGTGCACTTCTGAGGGCCAGCCCTGGAGGGTGAGGCAGAAGACAAGGGCACAGCAGTCACAGGAACTTGGCATCAAGGGGCCAGGGTGTTCCTTGGGCACTGTGTCGGACCTGCTGTGTGGGCCGGGCAAGGGACCTGCACTCTGAGCAGTGTATGCATCCTCGCCTTGTTCTCGGGTGTTCTGGGTAAACACCTCTCCTCTCACGGGGGCAGACCTTTGCTCCACAGGCTTGTCAATGGGTTGCCTTTCAGACGGACATCAGCAGCCGAGAGCCTTGCTGTGTGCACCACCCAGAGTCACCAATCCACACCTCGTTGGATAAAACAGCCCACACAAAAGCCAACGTATGGTTCCACAAGCTGTGCAAAGCATGTCCTTTGGCAGTCGGCCACATATGGTATGCATATGGGTAAGGGTCCGTGGGCACCAGCAAGCAGAAGGAGACCCAAGAAAGTGTGCGGGGTGGACAGGCAAGCTGCAGGGTGGTTGGCGCCAGCGGATGGCGTAGCTGAAACAAACCTAACCCGGGTAGATGTGTCCATGGCTGGAATCTCCCCAGAAGCACATTGTCCTGTCTTTCTCCTGCAGCGATGGGAAAGCTGGGGCATTCAAACTGCTTGCGTCGGCCAGGCACTTAAGCACTGCACCACCAGACCCATATGTCACCACCTGGGGGGAAGTCTGTGTTCAGCTGACAGCTATGGCTGCTTCTGGGGCACCCCCACGAGGGAGGGAGGTGATTCTGCTGGAGAGTCAGGGTTCCCAAACATCCTCTGCGACAGTGGTTCTCCACTCTCCTCATGCCACGACCTTCCCGGTGGGGGTGACCCCCCCCACCATGCAATTAGTCTCGATGCTACTTCCTCACTATAATTTTGCTACTGTTACAAATCGTCATGTAAATATTTGATGTACAGGATGTGTTTTCAAATTGTTACAAATTGAACATGATTAAACATAATTAAAGTATACTGATTAATCACAAAATAATATGTAATTGTATATTGTGAAATATTTACATGTTTTCCAAAGGGTAGTTCAACCCTGAGAGAGATTGAGACCCACAGGTTGGGAACCTGCTCTACGATGTCTTTAATTTTTTTTTCTTTTTATTGTGAATCAGGTGAGGGATTACATTTCACATAATCAATTTGATAGTCAAGGTTTTATCTTGGCTTTTATTTTATTTGTCTCATACAACACTTTGTGATTGACTAATTTCACCTAGCACATGTTCTCCAAGTCTTTCAATATTTTTTTCAATGATTTTATTGGGGGCTCTTACAGCTCTTATAACATTCAATACATCATTTGTATCAAGCATATTTGTACACATGTTGCTATATTCATTTCCAAATATTTTCTACTTGAGCCCTTGGTATAATAAGCTCCTCTTTCTCCCTCCTTTTAAAAAAATTTATAAATCATTTTATTGAGTGCTCATCTTTCAATATTTTAAAGGAAGAAAGTACCCATGTTTTTCTTGCACAAGTAAAGACTATTAGTAGAGGCATGTATAACTGTTGGACTTCCACCTAGGAAAAAGTTCACCTTGACTCCTATCTCACACCAATCTCACATGGGCCATAGTTCAAAATGTATTAAAGTTTTTAAAAGAATACAAGGGAGAATATTTCCGAAGGCTGAGGTAGATAAAACTTTTTCTTTTCTATTTTTTTCCACTCTGAACACTAAGATATTAATCATATAGGAACTAGGCAAACCTATCAGGTTACATTAAAACAAAGAATTTCTGTTCATCAAAAGGCACCCTTTGAAGGAAGGTTGACAGTTGGCTGCAGAGGTGGAGGGAGCCAGAAAGCCACCGTTCTTCGAGCTTCAGATTGAAGAGTGGTTCAAAGAAGAATCATCAACAGATACCCAGGCTCAGGAAAATGTAATGAGATGCAGAGCATTTGCATGTCCTTTAAATATAACCACACAGGCTGCCTATTAAGTTCAAGGGGAAAAATTGTGACTCTAGTAACTATTACAATATACTGGCAACAGTATCTAATAGAAACAAAACACTACTTTGACCTGGTGATTAAAATGAGCATTATTCATGAGGAGCAGAGTGACATCCTGAGGCTCCAGGTACCCTGAGAGCAACACAGCATCATTTACTTACTGCCCCAGCCAGCAGGGCAATATTTCTCTAGACATAAGAAGACACAAGTCAAACAACATAAGGATTGTTCTACTTTGAAGTGATTACAGGGAGGAGAAGGGATTGTAATCACCAAAATGTCAATGTCATAAAAGACAAAGAAAGGTGATAGCAATGTTCCAGGTTAAAGGACACTAAAGAAACATGACAAGGAAATGCAATACCGAAAGCCAGGCTGACTGGGGTTCTACACTGACCCAGACCAAACCAATGGCCTAACGCGGCTCTCACCCATAGCAACCGTAGGTAGGGTTTTGAATACTGAATATTTACAGGAGGAAGCAGTTTCACCTTTCTTCCTTGAAGCAGCCCGTGTGTCTGAACTGGCCGACCTTGCAGATAACAATTCCTGGCAGGACCACCAGGCCTCCTAGATTCTGTTTCCAACGTGGAGGAATGCTACGAAAGATGTTCCAGAGTTGATTGACCAAACTGGAAGATAGAAGCTATATTAGATCAAAGTGGTATCAAAGACGCAAACTAACTGCCATCAACTAGAATCTGACTCCTGTTACAGACGTAGAAAACCTCATCTCTCTCCACAAAGCATGTGGTGATTTCACACTGTTGACCTTGTAGGTAGCAGCCCCCTGTGTAACCCAAATACCTAACTGCTTAACATATATCACTATGCTGTAGTCATATAAAGGAGCCCTGGTGGCCCAGTGGGTTAAGCACTGGGCAGCAAGCTAAATGATTAGCGATTCAAACCCACCGCCCTCTCCTTGGGAGGAAGATGAGGCTGTCTGCTCCTATAAACATGTATTGTCTCAGACACCCGCAGGGGCGGCTCTGCTTTCTGATTGAAAGTTGCTATCAGTTGGCATCAGCTCAAGGGCAGTGGGATTTTTTTTGTGGGGGGGTGGTCATATAAGAGAATATTCCTAAGAAATTTGAACACTGACGTAGTAGGGGGACAGAGTCATGATACATGTAACGTACTCTCAAATCGCTCTGGAAGATGCACGTGCGTTTGTGTACAATTCTAGAGAAATTAGGTTAGAGAGATAGACTTTGGTGAGCCAGAATTATTGCTATTACAATTTCAGTCCATGCATGAACTTATTCCAGACAAAATATGTTCAAACACATCTCCACCATCCGTGGATGACTGCAGACAAGTTGTCTCAGTCATACACTTGTTTCCATCTTGTCAGGGGGTCTCTAAAAATAAAAGGACCAATCAAAATCGTCATCTCCAAGGGGATCTGCTGCTGGGGCCATCGATTCAAGGCAGAAGTCAACTCAGAAGCTGTGCCATCTGCGTCTTTACCATCCTGGCGGGAAGCGCCATGGACACAGGATTGTCCAACAGAGGATGGAGAAGTTCTCAGAATATGTCCTCTGGTGAGGAAAGGGCCTGAGCAGTTAGGCCGTGGAAGTTCCCATCACAGTGCACCTCCTCCCCTCCCTCACGAGTTACAGTCTCCAAGCCCACAGGGGCAGTTCTCCCCTGTTCTCGAGGGCCGCTCTGATTGACGGCAGGGTGCGTGTGTGTGTGTGTTCCCTCAACATGGAGAATATTAAAAACAAACACAATATAAGGCCTTCGAGGGTGCCCAAATTGCTTCACTGAGATGAGACTCCCAGGCACTACATGGACAAATTTACTCCAAATAAAATGCATGTCTCTGTGGTTGGGGGGCCTGAAGACAAGCTCTCTTTCTTGGCCTCCCCGTCTCAAACTGAACTGGCCTCACACATCCCTCAAAGGCCATGACTTTGACTGGCCCCTCTTTCGAGGGTGCCCCAATGGACCCAAGGCAAGTATGCACTGAGAGCTGGTGCACAGGCCCAACAGGGTGCAAATCACAGCACACAGGATCCTTGGGGGGCGAGTGGGAGAGATGGAAGCTCCACCTTATGGCATGTACAGACCTAGATGGAAGAAAAGTCTAGAAACAAAACCAAACTGAACTCGCTCCCACTGAAGCAGTGCAGACGCAGGGCAACCTTAGAGGACCACATAGACCTCCCCCTGTGTGTTGCTGGGACCATAATTCTTTGCGGGTATGGAAAGCCCTAGCTTCCTCCCACGAAGTGGCTGGTGGTTTTGAACTGCGGACCTTGCAATTAGCAGCCTAATGCATACTCCCTGTGCCACCTGGGCTCCTGGATTGAGAAGCAAGAGGTACTTTTGTTTATTAAATCTTTCTATGATTTTGTAGTGGCACTTTTTTTTTAACCCTATGTGGTAGTTATATACTTTCTTATCTGCTTGAAGTATAGGGGTGGAGTCTAGCCTGTCAATCAGATCACAGCATAGTGAGGTTAACTTGTGGGTGTGACCTTATCTGAATGAGGGTCCTAGGAACCTTTCTCTCTGCCTTCACCTTCCTGTTGATGCCACGTGAAAACCTGCCAGAGCCCTGGAGATGCAACCATCACTATCGGACCCACAAGACTTTGCACTCACCGACCTGAGATCTTCCTGCATTCTGTATCATTGCACATGGGGCTGGGAGCCTACAGAGGGATTTATACACTAGTATCAGACTTACAGACTTGAGTTGGACTGGGATGGGATATTTTCTTGACATATAACTACTTATTGCTATACAGCTCTTTCATACACATATATGGGTGTCCCTGGATTTGTTTCTCTCGTCAACCCACCCTAATATTAATTAGTTAGGTACCCACCTGGTACATTAGTTCATTTACATGGAGTTCAGTAAAGGAGTTCAGATTAATTCATGATATTAGAAATCAGAATGGTGAAGACAGGCCATAGCAGCTGGAACAGGGTCACTTCTGGGGAGGATTAGTGCTGTCCTATGTCCTGAGCTGAATGCAGGTGGACCTGCCTTGTGATAGTCAAAGATTGCACATTTGCAATCTCACACTTGTACTCACGCATCTCCTTTATTTAAAAAAATACATTAGACAATATCCAGAGACTTGTTAAATTTGGAGTCCAGGATTACTCCTGGCCTCTCTTAAAGTTCCAAACCAGTAGGTCAGGGAAGAGTAAGAGGCTGTGGCTTCTGTTTCCCAGCACCCTCCTGGGTGGTAAATTCACTGGCACACTGACTGAATGAAGGAGTCAGAGACTAAATATACCATTGGCTGGACAACACTGTGCCTGCAGGGAGAGGTCAGATCTCATGCATGAGGCATATCAAAGGAGGAAGGCTCTACACTCAGAGAGAGAGAGAGAGAGAGAGAGAGAGCCATCTTTCTCTACTGCTTCCCGGGCCAACCTTCTCACCCTCGGTCTTCTGTCGGAATGCACGTTATCTCTGTGCATCTGCTGCTCACCTCCACCCTGGGCCACCCGGCACTGACTCGGGCTTCCTTCCCCTTGACTATCAAACGCAGAGGCAATGGGCATTGGCAGCAGCAGCAACTTCTCGGGCATGGGGGGTTCTAAGCATCACAGCTGCACACAGCGACTAGCTTCGAGCTGTCTGCCGAACGACCAGGCTGAGGGAGCGACCCCACCCCCTGCCCCCAGCCACGTCCAACCCCTCTGAAGTAGGTCTGCCACGGCAACTTGGGGGTGTCTATGGACAGTGTTGTCTCCAGTGTGCCACCAGATGTTGTTGGCCTTTGGCTTCCATGCTTAGCACAGTGCGTGGAAGCTGGTGGGTGCTTCGCTTATTAAACTGTCTTACTAGGAAGAACCAGTGCGGGCAGTCCCACCTCTTGCCAGAAAAATTCTACCTCCTAGTCTGCCTCGACCCGCCCTGGCTGGGCTTCACCCTCGTAGCACTCTCTTCTCCTGGGCAGAACAGGAGCCCTGCCAGCATAGTGGGTTACCCGTGGGGCTGCTAACCTCAAGTTCAGCAGTCCAAAACCTCCAGCTGCTCTGTGGGAGAAGGCGGGTGTTTTTCTCCCATAAAGATTTACTGTCTCAAAAATCCAAGGGGGTAGGGAGGGGGCAGTTCTACGCTGTCCAATAGGGCTGCTGGGCATTGTAAGAGACTCCTAGGTAGGCTGAGTCATAGGGATGCCGATGGCCCCTCCCCGCAACCCTTCTCGCTCCAGTGGAGGCTCAATTCCACCGCCTCTCTTTTGCTTCCATACTTTTTCCTCCAGGTTGTGGCAACCAGGAACATCTTTCTTATGCAGGAGATCCTCTCCAGCCTCGCTCACAGTCACATCATCCCCTGATTGGAACTTCCAGCCTTGCCAATCCGGCTTCCTCCCCAAACCTCTTCTCCTAAACCCCACTGCCACCCTGTCCCAAGGGTGCGACCTTGCTGTGCACCCTGATCTCATTGGAACCGAAGAAGGGCACTCCTCAAGCCCATAGTCCTTGTTTCTCCCACCAACTGCCATCTCCCTCCAGAACAGCAGGCAGGCAGGTACTTCGGGGGCGGGGCGGGGTGCGGGAGGGAGGGACCACCAAGGCGTGGATGAAATGTGGGGAATGATGGAGATGTTCAGTGTCTTGATTGTGACTGTTTCACCAGTGTTTATCTGTGTGTCAAAACTTATCCAGACAAGCACATTAAATGTGCACCATTATACATGCATTATATGGTAGGTCAATTATACCTACACGATGTTAATCTGAAATAAAGAGCGCTTCAGAGACCAGGCTATCTGGGGTTCCCGAATGTGGCCTCACATCAGAGGCCAGTCGTGGCAGGAGTTTTTCAGAAGGCACTGAGGCTGCAGGTGGAAGGAAGCCGGATATTTGGGGATGGAGTCCTGCCCCCCTAGGAAGCTCCACAGTTGATGCTGTGTTAGCCAGTCATTCTCACAGTATGCTTCCCAGACCAGCATCTCAAGATCGCCTGAGGACTTCTCCCCAATGCAAATCCATGGGTGCACCCTGATCTCCTGACTCAGAAACTCTGGGTGAGGCTTGGTGCCTCTTGTTTGAACGAGGTAAGTCTGACGCGTGTCAAAGGTTGAGAGGTCCCCTCACTTAGGGAGGAGTGGGAACCAGGTCTTGAAAGACAGTACTTGGGAGGCCAGTGGCCTGAGATCCCTCAGAATTTGACCAGAGTAGGTTCTCGATCTTGAGTCCCTGCCTGGGACTCAAGACAAGCAGGACGTTTTTTCTATTTGATGTATAATTAGTGGAGTCATCCAGACCAAGTACAAGCCTGTCCTTGTTTCTGGGCATGACAGACACACATGTAATAAGAGTATGGAAGGGTACCAGCTTCCCCGTTGGTCCATTCCCTCGGGCACCGAGCTGGGCTCTGAAGTCACAGGATCCTGGATGGAGGACTGCCCCGTGTTCATGATGGACCAAGAGCAGGAGCCACCAAATCCCCGCCCCCCCCCCCCCCCCCCCCCCCACCCCGCAGCCCTCCAGTCCCTTCCACTGAAGGGGCCCCGCGGACGTCAGAGCAGAGCTGAGCTCCATGGGGTTTTCAGAGCTGCTCTTTGAGAAGGCATCTCTGGCCTTGCTTCGGAGGCCCTTGGACGTGGACTCCCCCCTCTGGATTTCCTGTCAGCAGGTGAGTGGCCGCCCTTGGATTCACCAGGGACTCGTGATCACCAGGGATTCACCAGAACGCTAGGTCATTGTGACCCCAGCTGGCAGCGAGAATTCTCAAAAAGGGTGGTACTATCTACCCCATCTGCCCCTCCCTCTCCCCAGAGGCTTCATGCCCCATCGCCCTGACCCTTGCTGGCTTCAGTGGTCCTCAGGCCAGACCCTCACCTTTCTTCCCCTCAGCACCGGGAAACTCGCTGCCTCTTCAGGAAGACTTGACTGACACCAAGGGGGACAAAAGCAGAGAGAAGCAGGAGTCTGGCTGCCATCACAGCCACCTTCCTGACCCCATGGGGACCAGAACTCCATCCCACTCGCCTCCCGTTCCACAGAACCCAGTTCTTTTGAGTTCGACCTCGATCTCTGGTTTGATTTCCAGTCTCTCCCGAAAATCAGCCTCAGGGAGACAGACTCTGGATATAGGGTGGGTAAAGAGTGAGCTTAGCTCCCTTCCCCACTGTCCTCCATGACCAGTGGAGAGGCCCTGACCTTCCCCCTCCCCCACCCCATCCCACTGCCAAGGGCAGGTCAAGGTTCTTTGATAAAGGCATCTTTAAAACTTTTCCCTGGAAGATGGAGGAGAGAGTAGAGCAGGGCAGAGTGCAGTCTCCCGAAGGAGTGCTTGACTGGGAGATCGGGGACCTCTGAAGACTCATCCCCACTCTTTTCCTCACTGGCAAATCCACCCACCAACACACACTGTGCCCATTAATCCACATGATCATCTCTAAGGTAACGGGGCAAACAGTTTGGAGTGGGGAAATCACTTGCCCTCTGGGTGGAAATAAATATGTACTTAACTCAGCCCACTGGATAGTGTGGCAGGCAGACTAAGGCCCTCCCAAGATGTCCACATCCTAATCCCCAGAAGTTAAGGATCTCGAGATGAGGGATTATCCTGGATTATCTGGGTGGGTCCGGTTCGGTCACAGGGTCTTTTCAATGGAAGAAAGAAGCAGGAGACAGCTTGGTGCCGGGCGAGAAGCACTTGATCAACCTTTGCTGGCTTTGAAGACATAAGGGACTGTCTCAGGTAGAAGCTGGGAAAGGCAAGACAGCAGACGCCCCCCTTCCAGAAAGTTCCCAGAGAGCGAAAGTACCTGGCTGCAGGCATCTAGCGGGGGTCGAGGCAGACCACAGCCTGTGAGCTCTGCATGCCACAGCAGCTGAATGAGGTAGCTCCACCCTCCCCACTCCACAGACGAGGGTGCGGAGGTCCCAAGGCGAAGACGATTAAGCTAGAACAGGCTGGGCTCCTCAGAAGCAGGGTAGCTGCACCTGCTGGAGGGGACCATGAGGTAGGGTCATCCGGGTCCAAACTGCACCAGAGCGAGGGTGAGCATCACCACCTACATCAGCACAAGGTGACCCCTGTGAGGTCGCGCTCAGACGCACCTACACGGAGGCCAGCGCACCCAGGGCCCCACTCTCTGCTTCTCTGCTGGGTCCGATCACTCTTTGCACGGGCTACCTGTCATCCCAGGTCATCACCATGATTGTGGGGTTTGTTAGGGAAGCAGCAGACTACCATTTGGGATCAGGATCAACTGCTCTGTGGGCTGTGGAGCCCACCACAGGCATCTCACATTGGCCATCCTCCCTCTGGTGTCACATGCCTCCTCTCCTGGCCCAGGGGCCTGCCTCCTGCCGTCCTCAGTGTTGCTTGAGTCTTCTGAGTCCAGGAGGGTCTCAGCGCAGGAGCCCAGAGTCCACAGGACAAGCACCACTCCTGGCTTTTCCTCTTGGTGGTGGTGCGCATTTTGAGGGGCACCATTCTGCTTGTGATACTGTTCGGTCCCTGGGGGAGTTTTAGGGCACTTATTTGCAGAGTACTGTTTACCAGAAGGGCCTGCTAGACAGAGAAACCAACATTCTCTAGACATACCCAGGAGGCAGTGAGGGCAGAGAGGAGAATGAGGGATGGGCAGGTCTCAAGCCAGCTGAAGGCAGGTCCTGACCCTCTGAAGGCACAGCACCCCTGAGGCAGTCTGTCAGTCTTTTGTCATCCTTTCCCCTCCCCGTCAGCCCGCCATTCGGGGATGGCTGTCCTAAGGAGTGGGCTGAAAGAGCTCCTGGTTGAGGACAATTCTCTGGACCAGGGGTCACTATGGGCTGCACTGCCACCAAGGAGTGGCCACCCAGCCCAGTAGAGGGAACATAGGCAAGAGTTAACACACACAGCAGATAACGGGAGAGTGAGGGTTAAGAGCATCTAGAGATCTCTGCAAGAAGGGCTTCATGATCTCCTGAAAACTCAGAGGGCCACAGTTTGATCTGACACGCAGGTGGTCGGGAGCCTCCACCAACTCTTTAGTGGGGGCCGGTGGTGCAGGAGCCAGAACGGCACAGATCCGTGTTTGCACGATGGTCAGAGAGCACCTGGCAGACTTGCAGAGAGAAGAGGCCATTGCGGCTTAAGCTGAGGACACATCCCCGCTCGGCAAGGAGCCTTGCTAGGACCTGCCCGGCATCCAGAGCAGCCCTGGGGGGTGGGCCCCCATCCTCGACTGCTCCCCTGTCAGGTACGACCTGCTTCGGGGAAAACTGCAGCACCAGCCAGTTCTGATGTCAGCCCCTTATTCCCTCCCTCCCCACACTCCTTAAAGCCAAGCCGGCTCCCCAGACCAGCGCCTTCCAGGGTTCCAACCCTCAGAGGAAACTGAATGTTAGTAGTGCTCACAGTGCCCTCTGTTCCTCCCTGCTCCGTCCCCTGGCCCTGTTCACACCGAGCTAGAGCTAAGGGGCTTCCCGTTCCACTTGCCACCACCTCATCCTGTAGCCACAGGCCCTGGTGAAAGCCAGGACACTGCTCTGTCTCAGCCCGGGGCTCCGATGGCTGTGGCCAGTGTTGGGTGTTAGGGGCTTCGTTCTCTGCAAGCTTCACGAGCAGACACGCTGCTCTCCTTGGGACCTCTGCCCATGTTTCCTCCGCTGGCCCAGGGAACCAAGAGGTGTCCTTCAGCAAAGTCAGTGCTGGAGCCCAGGGTCCTGTGGGGGGACCATGAGCGTCCATGGCACCCTCACAGTGCAGGAGCCTGGTTGTCTTGCTCCATCATCTCACCAGGACAGCATGCAGAGGGAGGGGACACGGCAGTCCAGGCAAAGCCGCACATGCCACTTGAGAGAGGCCCACCATGTCCAGTGTCCACTCAGCCCCAGGAGGCATCTGCGAGGTATGCTCAGGTCAGCCCTGCACCATGTGTGGAGGGTGGGGAGCCCTTCTCTCACCTTTCCTGTGGGCACTGGTGCAGGGCCCCACGCACAGTCCTGGGGTGGGGGGTGGAATCTCGGAGACTGAGCGGACACTTCTGAGCGGACATCCTCTCTTCCTCTCCCACCCAGCCAGGAAGAGCTCAGCTGCCCCTCTGCCCCCACCTTTCACCCCCAATCTCCTCATAGGCCCCACCACAGGGCGGGGACAAGGCTGACCTCAGCCTCCGTTGCCCGTAGGTGTTGGGCTGCAGAAGGGTCTGCCAGGTCTCCAGAGCAGCAGTGGGCACCCTCCACCCCCTGGGGCAGAGCTAGTCGCTGCTTTGGTCGCACTCCAGCTGCACACCCCGCAGAGCACCAGAGGTCACCTGCAGAGCCTCCTGCACCCCCTTCTGTGATCACCCCACCGCAGCATGGAGGCAGGCTCATGGGGACTTCCCACTCTTTGTTCATTGTGTTTCTCCACCAGCCTTTTGAAGGTCTCAGAATGCTCTTGTGCAGAGCGATGCCCAGACCCCTGTGGCCTGCTAGCTGCCAGGCCAGTGGTTCAAACCCAGAACCCACTGTGTAGGAGGAAGATGAGGCGCTCTGCTCCCATCAAGGTTGGTGGACGCAGAGACCTGGGAACAGCTTTGCTCTGTCCCACGGGTTGCTACGGCTGAGTTGACAGGACGGCAATGGGCTTCCAGCTTCCTAAACAGCTCATGCCAGGAGGAGGAGCCTCCTGCCACTGCAGAGAAAGGTGAGGCCCAGAGAGGTTAGGCTACTTTCCCAAAGTACCCCAGCAGGTGAGGACAGGGCTCACTCCAGGCCTGTAGGACCCCACAGTCTGAGCTGAGTTCACTGGCTCCCACAGAAGGTCCTGAGGTAGGGAAGAGGGGGCGTCTATACTTGGGGTGGGCGTCTACACTGGGCATCGGCCAGGGGAGCATGGGGTCCCCCCACTCTGCCCGGCAGCAGGGCTCATAAGCACAGCTTGTCTCAGAGGAGAACACCCACCCCCACCCAGAGAATTGTTTTCCCACAGCTGCACAGGGGCGCCCGCATCTCCTCAAGGGGCATGCGTGGAGTGCCTAGTCCCTGAAGGCATGTGCTGGTGCCTGCAGCTCAGGTTGTCCCTCTGGGTCCCTCGACACCCATGTACCCCACCCCTCAGCTTCATGCACTACCAGAAATGCATACACACACACACACATCCTGCCTGTGTGTTTGCACTGGAACATAGGGTGAATACACACGCACATATCACACACTAAGGCTCACATTCTGACTGTGTGCTGTGCTGACTGTGTACGCACACACATGTGCGCTTGCTCACACCTTGCTGTGCACTTGTACTTGAACCCAATGCAACTACACACACACACACACACACACAGCTCACCCAACCCAGTCAGTTCCCCTAAAGTAGGTCAGGCCCTTGGGCTGGAGCAGGGGTGATGAGGACAGATGGAAGGCAGCGGTGCCTGGCAGACCATGTGCTGATAGAAGGGCACTTAGAGGAGAAATGATGGGAGAGGGGCTGGAGGGAGTCCTGGCAGCGGCACCCAGAGGAGGCAGTACTCAGGAGGCTGAAGCAGCCCCCCACAGGAAACCTGGGGGTTGAGTCTGATACAGAAGCAGGCTGACTCAGCTCTAAGGCCACTCAGGGCAACCCAGGGAGGACAGTGGGCTAGAGAGCCAGCTCCTTAACAAGGTGGGGCCCCAAGGAGGTGGGAGCTCCCTCGTCCCCATCGGTAAAATGAGGGTGCTGATGGTCCATACTACACAGTGGTTCATGGGCAGTGGCATGAGGTGGAGGGTGGGGTGTGTATGGACTTGTGTTGGGGAATCATTCCTAGAGAAAGGGCATAGCTGTGGCCATGTTGTACACCCTGGACATCAACGATCCTACTCAGTACTGGTGCCCCTCTGAGAGCCCGGGGGTAGTCTCACCAGCCCCAGGACAGAGGCTGGCGTCCAGGTGCAGAACTTGCCCAGCTCAACACTGAGCCAGGAACAGATGCTGCTGGCCCAGATCTCTGAGCCCTGTCCCCTCACACTGGGCACTCAGATGTCACGGTCCACTCCCATCCTCCCTTGACACCCCACTCCAGTCCTGCTCCACCCCCTGAGCACTGAGACACCACACAGAGCAGACTCACAGCGGGGTGGGAGGGAATCCTAAGAGGTTTTCTTATCCAGAGCTCCCAGCGGGCTCCTCCCATGACCACCCCCCATCAAATAAAAAAGCCTTTAAAGCAGTTGCAGACAGCCTCTCCCATAGCACACAAAGTGATTCGGGTGGGGGGGGGGGCTTGCCTCTTACCTCTTCAGCAGAGATGAGCCGTGGCTTGCTTGTGACAATGAGCTGGCCACAGCCCCTTAGGCAATTGTCCCTGTAATTTCTCTAAGGCCTCTCTCACCTGACTGTGACACTCCAGGTGGCTTGGGGAGAAGAGAGACAGGAAATCTCTCCTGCTGCCACTGCCACCAAGTGCCACTCAGAGACCATGTGGCCAAAGACAACCCCCCCCCCCACACACACACACACATGAGCGCAGGTTCTGCAGGCTTTCAGACCACACTGCCATCTGCCTGAGCCCTGGTCACCCACATAAGCACACGAACAATCTTGGACCCCTGAGGTGGCTGTACAGGAATAAAGGTGACAGACAGACGAGGACAAAATGAGATTCCAGAGGGCCAGTCCCCCAATCCCCTTGACCTCCCTTGTCCTGGCTGGTTTTCCGCACAGCCAGCCAGTCTGGTGTCCTCGTGTCCACACGGCAGACCATGGGCTTGGTGGGTTCCTATCAAGAGCCCTGGGACTGTAGTGGTGGCGCATTGAGCTGCGATCTGCATGGTCGATGGTTCAAACCACCAGGAGCCCTGTGGGAGAAAGACTGAGTTTCTCCTCCCGTCCACAGTGACAGTCTCAGAAGCCCAGCACCGACTCTATGGCAGTAAGTTAACTCCCCTGGTGTGCCTGTGACCGGTGCCACCACTTCCGGCTGGCTGCTGTCCCGCTTCAGCCCTGGCCACACTCTCCCCCGGAATCCTATCACTGAAGTGGCCTGGTCTGGGTCACACACCTTGGACCAGGTGTCTTCCCAGGTGTGGCTCCCACAGACTCTCAGTCCCCAGCTCGAGGCCCGTGCATCTTCGTTCTGGGCACGGGGCAGCCACACACAGCCCTGGGCTGGCAGCAGAGGCGGGCACTGAGGGTCAGTGAGGCAGGCTGCAAGGTCTCCAGGGCACCAAACCCTCACCGTCCTCAGGCCTGTGCTCTGCTTGTCACCTCGTCACCTGGCTCCCCACTCAGGACAGGCCTGAAGCAGAGAGCTGGACTCTTAGAGGGCTGGGTGCAGGGCACACTGACACCCAAACACTGGGCCTGCCTGAGCCACAGTCCACTGTTATCAACCGTCAGGGCCCCGTCCCAGAGTCTGGGTGTTCGGGAGGTAAGCAGGTCCAGGATCTGCGTTGCTCCAGGAAGGGGCGGGCCCTTGGGAGCAGGAGGGGAAGGTGTCACCCTCTCCCACCTCACAGCCTGCTCTCGCATGCCCGCCTGCCCGCCCGCCTGCCGCTGCTCCACTGATTCAATTATTCATTGAGTGGAGTGCTCAGCGCTGAAGTTAATCTCTTTCTCCCCCTGGCGCTCCCTAAGCCGGCCCCTCCCCAGTGAGGGTGGGGAGAAAGCCCTGGCAGGGACCATGTGGTGTTGATTAGAGTATCGATCCGCCCAAAGGCCTGGCCATCCTCCCTGAGCATTCATCAATGCCAGTGGACCAGGCTCGAGAGGAGACTGGCCTCAAGACAGGGCCAGATCGGACCGTGCGAGCTGCTCCCTGGGCTCTGTCTGGGGTCCTGATGTTGTTGGGCAGGGGCAGGGGCAGGCTGTTGGGGGACATGCAGCCCTCAGTGGGGATGGAGGTGTGTTGACTTCCCCCTTGACTGCCTCGCCTTCCTCCCCCTCTTGGCCTTGCTTGGCAACTGGCTTCCTGGCGGCTTCCATCCAGATGGTGGAACTCCTCAGAAACCTTAGCATTGCCTGAGCGCCTCCAATAGCCCGAGCGCCTCCTCTTAAACACAGAATCAAATTGCCCGCCATCAAGTCGAAGGCAACCCACAGCTCTCCAAGACTGTGACTCTTGATGAGAGTAGAAAGCTTCTCCTTTCTCCCTCAGACCCACTGGCAGTTTCAAACTCCTGATCTTGGGGTTAGCAACCCAAGGAGGAAGTAAGTCTCCACCAGGGATGCTTGTTTCAGAACTTCTGAACCTGTCAGGCCCAGAGTAGCATCCCTGTTTGCAGAAGCAGCCTTGGGGAGGTGGCTAGGTCAGCGGGCCAGGCGGAGGAGAGGCCCGTCCCGGCTGTTGCTTTTGTCACACATGAAGGAGTAAAAACAGCCGCCGGGGACAAAAATCTCTCACTGACAATGCGCTGACCCGTCTCACGCTGCAGAGGTTCCTTCCCCTTGTTGCCCGGGTGAAGGAGCTTATCTCCAGGTGGCACAGCTAGAGAGTGGCAGTGCCAGGGTTCAAACCCTCGTCCTAGTGACTGGGAATTCCCAGCTCTTCATGTTTCCATGATCATTCCCAGTTTGAAAGCCATTCAATGGCACGCTCTCATTCCCCGCCCCCCCTCATGTCTGTCATGTCAGAAATGGGCACGGTGGCTCCCATTTCACAAATGCGCAAACCGAGGCTCAGTCAAAGGTGCAGCCATTACTGTGCAAAGGGCGAAGGACCAGGCACCAGATCTTTAGAAATCACTGCTGTGTAGTCATCGTCGTCATCGTCATCAGAACATCGGGGCACAGCAGGTTCGAACATTGTGCCTCGACTCTTGAACAACTTCCTCTCGAGCCTTCTGACCACAGAGTCCCCACACTGGTCATCACCACGATGTCCCAGGCCAGAGTCCACCGTCTTTGCCAGCTTCTGTGGATGGTGGGTAGGCAGCACGAGGCTGCCCTCTCAGCACCAGCCCTTGGTGTGGGAGCCAGTGTGGTGCCAGGGCTGGAAAGCAGCTATGATTGCAAATTGATCTGTTGTACACCAAGCTGGTTACCGAGAAGAGAGAAAGCAAGTTGTCAATACTGAATTACCTACAGGGCTCCCTGGGACACTTAGAGAGAAAGAGTGAGCGGCCCCTGTGTCCCCTGATGAGGACACTTGGGAGCCTCAACTCCTGGTCTCGGATCTCCTGGCCTGGGCAATCTTGTGCCTCCTCCCTTCTCCAGAGCCAACTTGGAGCACAGCATGGGCCAGAAGCATTAAAACAGCAGATATTTGTGACATTTATTTCCAGCTGGTTTGTAATTGTACAGAGCCCTGGCTGTGTGATGGTTGCATGTTGAGCTGGCACTGCAAGGTAGGCAGTTCAAAACCACCAGCCACTCTGCAGCAGAATATGAGGCGTTCTACGTCGTGTGGAGTTACCGTCTCAGAAATCCAAGTGAACATTTCTATCCTTTCCTTTAGGGTCGCCGCAGTGAGTCAGAATCAACTCCATGGCAGCGAGCCCTTTTCTGCTCTGTCAGGTTGCATAATTGAATCATTTGGTGTGGCTCTGGAAGCCGGGCACAGCTGCCCTCAGGCCTGGGTACCCCTTGGGGGACTCATCTAAGGTGAGCTCCTGCTTCTCTCTGCTGAGGGCACTTCGAGCTGAATCCTGCAGCCCCGAGGGCAAAGCTCCCGAGTCTTCTCTTTCGAGCTCTGTGCTGAGCCCTGGGGTTATCAAGGAGAGGCGAGCAGGTCAAGTAGGCCCTGGTGCCCGGCTAACATCACCCAGCATTCTCCCGTTCCTTGGGGTCTCTAGTTGAGCCTGGAAGAATGGGGTGCCCTCCAAGCAGCTGGAAGAGGGAGGAGGATTCCTGTCGGAGAAGGCAAAGCCTCCTGAGATGACCTTAGGGAGCCACTAAACCAACATTGCAAAGCACACAGAGGAGACCTGATCACATAGGGGTTGGACATTGGGCTACTAACCAGAAGGTTGGCCCTTCGAAGCCACCAGCCCCTCCACAGGGGAGCAACAAGACTTTTTATTCCCAGTAAATTGTGCCGGTTTTGTAGCATGGCTGTCTCCGTGAGTCAGAATTGACTTGATAGCAGTGAATTATTCTTTATTTTATGTGCCAGGACCTGGGTTGGGGGCTTTGAGGCCAGGGCAGAGTAGTAGGCACTGGAGAGAGAAGTGGACCACTTTACATCCATGTGTCCAAGGGGGCTAATGGATTACTTGTTGGACTTCTAACTACAAGGTCAACAGTTCAAAACCACTAGCCAGTTCCTGGATGAAAGGGGAGATTTTCTATTCCCATAAAGAGTAACAGTCTCAGAAACCAACCAGAAAAGTTCTACCCTGTTCTACTGGGTCTCTATGACTCAGAATCATCTCAAGGGCAGTGAGATTTGTAAGAGTGCCCTAGGAGATGACGGGCCAAGACAGAGGGACTCGTGATGGGGGAGGAGAGCAGCAGATGGTTTCAACAGAGAGGCAAGGCAGGCGGGCCCTTGGGAAACCCAGGGAGGAAGCAAGAGTGACATTGGAGGAAGGGTGGGATGGTGACTCACCCCTCCAGGTGGTACCAGGCACAGAATCTATATGCCCAGATCCAAAGAGCCCTGTGGTCTTGGATGGCCTGGATCAGGCCCTGCGGGCCAACAGTGGGCCCATAACCCAGGAAGCACTGAGTGGGCTTCCTAAGGGGTATCTTACACATGTGTTGGTCAGGGTGGGCAGAAGCAGAGCTATGACTAACTCTCAGGCTGCACAGAGGGAGTGGAGACCCAAACCAGAGAACGGCAGGCTGGGTGGAGGCTCCAGTCAGGGCCCATGGCCAGTTGCAGGCAAGGGGACAACAGGGCACTCCTGACCTCTCCTCCCTCCAGTCCCTTCCACAGGCAGACCCAGCAGGAAGCCGCAGTCTCACTAACCAGCCTCCCTGGGGCCTGAGGAGGACTGGGGGTGAGGTGGAGGAAGAGTCCGAACTGGCCTTGTCCTCCCGCTGCAATGCTCCCTCGGAAAAGGACGACTACATCCAGAGCTGAGAGTCCGACGGCATCCACTAGCACCGAGAGACATGGTAATGGCTGAGGGCTAGGCACAGAACAATCCAGGTTCTTTACCAAGGGCCTATTTGGGGCATCAGCTTCCATGCCAGTCCCTTCCGCACCCCAGAAGGGTAGGGAGGGGGTGGTGAGGAGGACATTCACGTGCAGATTGGTTAAGTCCACTCCTCTTGTGTCCCCTCCTCTCCCGTGCCATCTATTGTGTGTCCTACACAGCTTTATTCTCTGGAGGAGGCAGTGTCACCCAGGTGGTGACAGAGGCTCCCAGAAGCACCCCATGAAGCTCACCCCACTTTCACTTCACTGAGACACCCCTGCTCCATCATCCGGGGCTGAGGGTGCTTACTGGCCAGGCCTGGGGACCAGGAGGGCCATCTGTGCTGCTAAGGCTGGGGGAGAGGGTACCCCCAAGCCCACCAGAGTGCTGACTGACTACCTAAAGAAGTGGGGTTGGACAGTGGGCAGAGACAGGGAGAGGGGAGAAGACTGCCCACACACGCTCCCTAAGATCGCATAACCATGAGTAGCCTGCCCAGGGTCCAGCCTGGCTGTTCAGCCCCAACTCAACTGTGACAGGTGGGGATTTGTGAAAGTGGATAGGGAAATTGGTTTGGTTCTATGCGTTGAGCTGCTAACCTCAAGGTCAATAGTTCGAAACCACCAGCCAGCCGACAGGAGAAAGAGGAGGCTTTTAACTCCTGTGAAGAGTGGCAGGCTCAGAGGCCCGCAGAGCACCTCCACCCTGCACGATTGGATCACTAGGAGTGGCCATTGACTTGATGGGAATTGACGCGCCCGACTCGATTCTTCCCAGAGAGGCCCATGTGGCTCTCCACACAGCAAGGTGGTGGTGACGAGATAGGAGCATGTGGGGCCCTGGGTGGGGATTGGGGGAGGGGGCTAGAAGGACAGGATAAAGGATCTTGAGCCCACCCCCACCACTCCAGAGTCTCGGGACTTGAGGCCGGCAGTGTTCAGGTCAGCCTGGAGGGTGTCAGGCCCCTCAGTCTCAGGCTGGTGACTGCAGGATCTGACAGTGGGAGACTGGAGAGAGGGGACACCCCCACCTGCCCTCCTGCAGCAGCCCAGCCTGCGCCCCAGAAGCAGGGCTAAGGGGAGGGTGGAGACAAAGATGGGGGCACTGAGGGCGGCTGTCTCTGGTGCCCACCTCCTCGCCTATTCACAGTCCCTCCCCCCCGCAAAGCCCCAGATCTGGTGCACGCTGGGGCTTCAGGGAGCACAGCAATTGCCCATGACCCATTACTTCCATTGTCCACCAGCCTTTTGAAGGACCCTTAGTAGAAGCAGGTGTGATTTCTTTCGCCTCCCTGTCACTTGTGAAGTCAGGATGTGTGAGAGCGCAGATGTGTGTACATGTGTGTGGGTATGTGAATGTATATGTGTGAGTGTGTGTATAAATATGTGTCTGTGAATGTGTGATGTGTGTGTTCATGTGTGTGCATGTACACGTGTGCATATATATGTGAGTTCTGTGTAAGTGTGTGTACTTGCATGCATGTCCGGGCATGGTATGAGTGTGTACATGCTCTTTGTGAATGTGAACAGATGTGTGTATTCACACATGCCTGTGTGCTCAGTGGAATGTGGCAGGGGGGGCACCTTCTCTCCAAGTTGTGACTCCCACCCCCCTTGAGTGTTAGGTGGGAGCAGCCACTGGGGGGGGCCCTCAGGCTGAGTTCTCTGGCCTCCCTCCACCCCAACCCTCCCCTGTCCGTATTCGCCATTGCTCTGAGAGGCCCAGTGCAGGGGGTGGGGGGTGGCTGGGGAGAGAAAAGGCCTGGGCCTAAGGAGGAAGCACTGCAGGTTCAGTGGAGAGAGGCTGTGGCGGCAGAGGGGAGGAGGGAAAAAACTGGAGAGGGAGGCAGCAACGGCAGGTGGGAGACCAGCTACAGGCTACAGGCAGGGACCAGGCTAAAGAGAGCAGGTGATTGCTGAGACAGGTGAGGAAAACGCCGGTCACAGTCAGGAGCAGGAGCAGGAGACCTGGCAGGCAGAGGAGAGGCTCGCCCTTCTGCAAGGTGGTGGACGGCATCTTTGGGCAAAGTACCTGCATCCAGCCAGGGCAGGGGGGCAGAGGGACTGCTGGGTGTGGCTGGCAGGGCCACGGGGTCAGAGGCATCAGTCATGTCTTGTCCCGAGCTGAGGTGACAGATGCCCACCCCACTCTTCTGTCCCCAGAGGGCCGGACAGTACAGAGCATAAGCGGCCCCAACAAGGTCCTGATCTCCAGCTCCCTCTCGCCCACAGCTGGTGTGCAGCACACTCCCACTGGTTTCCTTGGCTTCCAACACCGGGTCTGAGAACCACCTCTCCTCAATCTAGATGGGTGTCAGCTCCAGTGTGAATGCAGAAAGATGAGTGCACGCAGGGCAGGGAACTTCATCTCCTAGAGGCCCAACCAAGCCCAGAAGACCTCGCCAACCTTGGATGTGGCAAACTGCAGGCTCAGCTGGGACCTTCTGCACATTGTTCGCTCAGCCAGCTGGCCCGCCAAGAAAGAAGACAGAGGTCTGTCTGGGACCACGAGAGGCTGCCCAGCCTCAGAGGTATACTTCCTATTACTCCTGGGTCACGGACCCCCACTGTCTGCAGCTCCCTCGCTGTTTCTCCCTCTCCCTGCCTGGATATCCACCATTTGCCCACCGTGTGATGGGACCCAGGAAGCCTGTGTGAATGGGGCCCTCAGGATCCCCGGGGTCCCTGAATCGTGCAAACAGCTTGGCTCACAGTGTTCGGGGATTCTCTAGAGAAACAAAACTAGTGGTCTTGGGCTGAGCCCAGGTGGCATAGTGGTTGTGCGTGGGACTGTGGCCCACTGGGATCAAGGTTCAATTCCATCTCCACAGGAGCAAAGGCTGGGCCTCCTACTCCCACCACCAGAGGGCAAAGATGCCCCCCACAAACAAAAAACTAGCAGTCTTAAAACCAAAGAAAGCAAACATACTGCCATCAAGTCAATGCCAGGCCAGAGTGACCCCACCAGACAGGGTGGAAGTGCCCCTCCGATTTCCTGAGACTAATCATTTATGGAAGGAAAAAGTCTCCCACAGGTGGTTTCAAACTGCTGGTCTTGTGGATTGCAGCCCAACACATAACCACAACACCACCAAGGCTACCCTGCTTGTGTCTAGAAAGAAATCTATATCAAGAGATGGTCTACACAGTTAGAGAAGCATAGGCATATCCAGTCCGGTTCAAGTCAGGCTTCTCCTGACTCCTAGAAGCTGCTGAGTGGGACGCAGGCGGATAGAGTGGACGCAGCGGGGGCACAGGCTGGTGAATGCAGAGTCTGAAGTCGTCTGTGAGATGAATCCACCATCCGACCTCCACTGGTGGCTCCTGGGATCGTCAAGTGACACAACCAGAGAACACGGAACCAGATGTGAGATCCAGCTCCGGCAGGAGGCAAAGGGCGGGAGGGTTCTCTTCTGCTCGGTCTCTGTCTCTCACACACACAGGCATATGGCACCAAGTGAGTGTCATCCCGCTGTGCTTCGCCCCTCCCTCACCGAAAGTGTCTAGTTGACAGGACCCCTCGCCATCCCCCTCAGGGTCTCTGCTCAGGAGACAGGCCTGGGCAGTGGAAGGCACCACGGCACAGGTCTGCTCTGCAGGGGTCGGAGTCAGCCTGATGGCTGCTGATCTGGTGTTGCTGGCTTAAGGAATGCCTCAGGTCCTCGGTCCCCTCCCCCCTGCTCCCCTTCTCAGTGCTGCCCCCTCAGCCTGCCTCTGAGGACTTATATCAGGGCCTGAGTGCTTTCAGGGGTGTGGGTGGCAGCGTCATTACTAAAAGCCAAAGGTGTCCTCCGACCAGATTTTGGAGAGAAAGAGAAGGGCGGGCTGGGTCATGGCTGCAGAACCAAGCCTGGGAGAAAGGGGTTATCCATTCAGCCCACTGTGTCCTGTGACATAGCCTGCAGGATGGGACAGAACCCCCACCCAGCCTTCCATGGCTGTATTTCTGGAACCGGATGCTCTGGGAAGTTTGCAGCTGGTCCAAAGGCCAGAGACAGACTGCAGGTGCTGTAAGCCTTGCTGTCAGGCTGAAATAGGAGTTCACGTGTGTGTGGATGTGTGTATGTATGTTTGTGAGCAGGGACACATGGATCTATGCATGTGTGTGTGTGAGAGTGTGAGTGCATGCGTTAGAATGTACGTTTGTGGTGACTGTGCATACATGCACGTATGCCTATGTATATGCATGCACATGTGCGCAGGTGTATGTGAGGGGGTATATGCACATGAAAATGTATATATATATGTGTGAGTGAGCGTCTGTGTGTATGTGTTAGAAGACATGTGCAGATATCTGTGTGTACACCAAGTTGTACACTGACCCTCACTCCCATTCTCTTGTGTACATCTACATACATGCCCTCCTGAGCTGCCCTGAACACACAGCACCCATCACAGAGTATGGGCCCACAAGCAAACCACCAGCATGACTCACAAGGAGACAACCAATACACGCTCCCAGATGCACCCCTGAAGCCCAAGGCCCCTCTGTGGCTCTTCCTCACCTCACCAGGAGCAGCAGGGCCTCTGGGGGGCATGATCTGCCCCCACAGTCAGAACTACATCCTCCCAGCATGCACCTGAGGAGGGTTGGGCCAGCACCGAGTCCCCGGGCAGGCGGGCTGCTCAGCCCCTTTAAGCTCCCAGGAATCTGTGTGCGGCCCCTTTGACACCGCAGACAGCCCAAGAAGGGGCCACACAATGACTGCTGTGGAAGGTGAGGAGACAGACAGATGGATAGACAGAAGGGCCCAGAATCTGGGTCACATGGGCTCAGATGTCCATCTGATCCCAAACATGCTGCTTCCTGCCACGGTGCGTCACCAACCACCCAGCAGCTCTGTGTGACCCAGGGGCCACGTGCAGGGTCAAGCTGGCACCCAGACACCAGAGCACGGGCTCCAGGCCCTGGCTCACTTGGGCTCTTGCTGGACACCTTGTGTACCTCCCAGTCTGAACAACTCCACGAGGTGGCTTCGCCCCTCTTCCATCCCACCCCTGCCGCCTCCATGCAAGCAGCATCCCCTCCCCCCCTCACTCCCCACTCCTTTCTCCAACTGCCTCTGGTGTGGCGCTTTATCAGGGACTTGGACCAGAGAGCCTGGGCCTGGGCCCTGGTGTCTCAGGAAGCCTATCCAGCTGAAGGTCCTGAAGGCAGGTCCCAGGACATCTGGCCCAACCCTGGAAGGGTCCACCTTCCCTGGCCAGCTCCCCTCCTCCTCTTCTCCCTGCCAGGCACAGAGAGCCCACTGCCCCCCTTGTACACCCACCTTGGCCCCAACTCCCTCCCTCCCTGGTTTTCTGGGGCTCCGCAGGCTGTTGGTAAATAAATCGAGGGCAGCGGGAATAATATACCTGTCAAACAGCAGCCAGCTTCCAATTTCCGCTGTCAGCCCTGGCCGGGAGCACCAGCCGAGCCTACTGACATGCTGCCACAAGCAATCCATTTCCCGAGATCCTGCGGGGGGCGGGGGGTGGGGGTGGGGAGCATCACCGAGGCCTGCTGCAGGGCAGACCAGAGGAAGGACTGCCAGGTGAAGATCTGATAGGAGACTGAGGTGGTGAGGTTTCGGTCTCTTTATCAAGCAAGCAGGGGGTCTGGGTTGTCTTCTATGGCGGGAGAGGCAGAGTAGCCAGGAGGGCCCCTGGACCCCTCTCCACGGGAGGGATCTGGAAGGCTCTTTGTGCCACCCCTGCAGAGTAACAGCCTCCTGGTCCAAGCACAAGCCAGATCAGTGCCATCGAGTGGATGCAGACTCAGGGAGACCCGGACTCTGGGCTTCTGAGACTGTGGCCTTTTGTGGGAGGAGAAAGCCTCGTCTTTCCCCAGCAGAGCCACTGGTGGCATTGAACTGCTGCCCTTGAGGTGAGCAGCTGCAGACATCCCCACTCCACCACCAGGGCTCCTGATCAACAGGGAAAATGCCAAGAAAATGCCACCCAGCAGGCGTCAGGTAGCTGCCGACTCGGGGCGGCCCCTATGGGCCGGAGGACAGTTTCCTTGGGCTTGGTCTTTGCTCCAGTCTTTGTGGAAGCGGCTCTCCAGGCCTGTCCTGGACGCACCCCAGAGGGTTCACGGCACCACCTTTCAGGGCAGTAGTCAAGCACGAACCGTTCACGCCACAGGGAGCCTGCTCAGCGGGCAAAAGTTCCGGGATCTAGGGAGAGGGAGGCTGGCGAGGTCCTGGCTCTAGCCTCTGTCACCAGATAAGCTTCCCTTTCTTCCTCGTGAGCACTCCATGTTTGCTCGCTTAACAGCCTCTGGGGAAACAACACTGCCTCTACCCGGCACCCTTCTGTCCCTACCAGCATACACATTAGGACCTAACTGGCTTCAAACTCTCAGTCTTGGGGGTTATGCAGAGCAGCTGAGAAAGCAGCCTGCATCTTCCAGGTTCTCCTGTCATCCACACGACCCACCTCCTGTCCCTCTCCTGGGAGGGAGCCTGCCTGCCGCCTCTGGGCCTCCCTGCACAGGCTCGGGAGTCCCTGGGAACTGTCCCAATCCTTTGGGATTTCCAAGCAGGGTCTCTCCTACCACCCCCCACTGGCAGCTCCACACTGTCAGGTCACTTCAGGAAGAAGATGCCTCAAACTTTGGGGTGCAGACTTGAGATGAGGGACCGAGGACGGGAAGCAGCATTCTCCAGGCAGACTGACAACACCCTGCAAACAGCTCCTCTCTTGGGTCGGGACTGTGAGGCCAAGAGGCTGAAAGGTGAGCCAACGAACAAGAACTGAGGTCGGAAGGAAGGTGGGAATTCTTCCCCCAAGAGAAGGCTCTTGTTAATTCAAGGATGCTAGAATTTGCTCAGGTCAAAAGAGCCTGCTATTCACTAAGTGATGCCCACAGGCCCCCACGTCCTCCGAGGTGGCCCTGAGAGGTCGGCATTGCCCTGCTGACCACCAAGCCTACCAAGCATGGGGCAAAGATGAGATGTTCTCCCGGGAAGATGTACAGCTTCAGAATCTCACGGGGGTTGGGGTGAGTCAGAAAGGACTTGACAGGAGGGCGCTTGGTTGGGCTATTGAGTTCCTGGGAGCATCACTGTGCCTGAAGGGGTATCCTCTCCCCAATGCCAGCCCTGTGACTCTGACCTCCTCACTGCTCAGACCAGGAGTGGGAGACAAAGGAGGTGCAGGAGGTCCTGGGGAGGGTGGGGGGAGACATGGGGATATACCCAATGGGTGGTGTGGTGGTCGAGCCTCCTGTGGGGTGAGGAGGGGGCACCTCCATCCTACACTTACCACGAGGGCCTGGGGCTTTCCTTGGCGACACTCTAGTTCCGCCATGCTAAGAGGGACCACCGCACTCAGTGCACATGCCGAGTCCTCAGAAGGCACTCCTGGACCATATCTTGTTGGGAGGGGCCGTGGAGGCAGCCTGACTCCTGGGACCTCAAGTCCAACCAAGCAAGGTGTTGCCAACCCTGTGCCATCTTCATGCCGCTGGGCTCCTCGTGGCCCGTGCTGTTTCTACTGTGGAAGTGGCTCATCTCCAGGAGGAAACTGGAGGGGGGGGGTCCTCAGGGGTGGGGCACGGCATTGTCTTGGGCTGCTTTTGCCTCTCTACCCAAGTGTCTTCATCGTGGCATTTGCCCCTGTACCCCCATGACATGGGGCCAACACAGCACAGAGCTTGAAGACAAGTCACAGGGCTTTCCTTCAGAAGTGCCCCCAGGTGCATTCAAACCTCCAACCTTGCAATCAGCAGCCAGTGCATGAAGCATTCATACCACTCAGAGACAACCTGCTACCCATGATCTGCTTGGGAATCCAAGAAACAGGCAGGAGAAAGGAAGTTCCTCTGAGAAAGTGAGAGGAGGGGGCTGGGGGAAAGGGGGAGGCCTGAACCAAGCCTTGCCCCCACCCCCTGGCTACCACCAATTGGCACCACAGCCCAAGCCACTATGAGCTGGGGGGACCCCCTCTGCCCTCCCTGCTGAGCCACTGCTGTGCAGACTCCCAGCCACCCACTGAGATGGGAAACTGCACAGCCTCCAGCGCAGCCCTGCAGAGCAGGGGACCCACCCTCCTGCTCCCAGTGCTGGGGCCCTAGAGCATTCTGGGACAGACCTTCAAGTCTGGCTGGAGCTATTGGGTCTCGTTGGCCTGTGAGTCCCTACACCCTTCCCATAACGCTCTTTCTCTCACACACAGCCAGCAGGTCCAAGACTGCTAAGACACAAGAGGATGGAGAGGTAGGCAGATGTTGGCCAGTGGCCTGCCCATCTGTGACACACACATCCCTCAAACCAACCCAATGGTGTCCACTCCAAACCTGACTGGACAGGACCAGGCTGGGGCCCTACTGCTACCCACACATGTGTCCTCGAGGAACTGAAGAGACAAAAACCCCGTGACAGATAGAAGCCAAAGGTGCCCACACTCTCCTCAGCACCAGGCCAGAGAAGATGAGGAGGCCAAGCCTCATGGGAAACTGGATATTCAGTGCTAAAGCGGGATGTGCCTTTTGTGGTGGGCTGAAGGCCTGGGTATTGTAACACTTCCTCCCGGAAGCCTCCCCAGATCCTGCAATCTGACCCTTGCTCTCCTGAACAGCATGCACAGAGCAAGACACTGTCCCCAGGCTCTCACACACATGCGTACACATATGTGCATCTGTGCACATGCTGATGTACACACCCAGGTGAGGACTGCTCTGTCCCTGCCTGGGCTGTGCCAGGCTGAGGCAACAGACGAGCATTTGGTTAATGCCTCGTGGCTGCATGAGCCACCTCTCTAGCCAGTATCCGATGAATGGGCCAGGGGTGTAGTTGGATGCACCTGGGCTGTCCTTTTGCCCTGACTATGCCCCTGGAGGTCAGCCAGCCCCCAGTCTCTCTGCTCGCCCCCTCAATGGTCTGCGGGTGCCATCTCGCAGAGGCATGACAGAGAATGAGACTGTGGAGCCTGGGACACAGCCAGGGTGTGTCCAGTTCTTGGTCAGGCAGGAGGGGGTGCAGCTTCTGAAGGCTCAGAACTCTGGGGCTGGGGGCCACTCTCTCGCACGGAGAGTCTAGGATGCAGGTGGCAAAGCCATTCTCCACTTCACAGGTAGGCAGGAGGCACCCAACAGGTTCTGTCTTCAGGGAGTTGCACACCCCTAGGACCATGAACTGTCTCAAGCCAGCTGGCCCAGCCCGTTCAGGACGCCTTTTCCTGCCTAGCATGTACATGTAGCTCTGCTGCCTCTTGCTCCTAAATGCACACCACGTGGGCGCTGAGCAAGAGTGTGAGGGGGGCAAGGGGAGGTGTGTTGAAAGGGGCCTCTGATGCCGAATGTGAGCCAGGGCCCCAGGGAGTCTGCCTGGGCAGGCTTTGGGCATGGGATTGCCATTCAATAAAGCAGGCTGGCTCAGCTCAGCCAGCATGCCCCTGGGTTCCCAGGCAGCCAGAGCAGCCGACACCCCTCGGAGCACTTAGTCTTCACTCAGGGAGCACCTGTGGGGGGCAGCAATACCCAGGGAGGAGACACCACAGAACAGTGCATGCTCACGCATGACACACACACACACACCTGTGGTCAGCGGGACCTGTGAGGGGAGCAAAGACCATGCTGCAATTAAGGGCCCTGGGAGGGGGAGGTTGCCCATGGCCTATCTCCCCTGGGGACAGCTTCACTTCAGCCAGGAGACACAGGGCCACCTGGTAGGCCCACACAGGGTTGAGCTGGGACTCTGCTTCCTGCTGTCTGGTGTGGCAGCCTCCTCTGCCCCCTGCCCCCCTGCAGCAGATGTGGGTCCTCACAGAGAAGCCCTACCCCAGAATCCATGCTGCCAGCCAACCAACTTGGGACTCAGGACCAGGAAGTGGGCCCTGGGCCCCCTGGCACGCTAGAGCGACGGCTTTATCTCCAAGGGCAACGCGCCGCGTCTGCCAGCAGGATGAAGGCAGCTGAGGCCCTCCCCAAGCAGCATCCTGGGAAGGCAGAAGCGATGGTATCACCTGCTTGTCAGTCAAGCCAGACTCTCAGGCACAGGTGGCCCCTGTGCCTTGCTTACCTGGGCTGCCTCAGCTCACCCAGCCCCCAGGAGCGAAGAGATGGAAATAGCCCCACAGGAGATAGCAAACAGATGAGCAATAGCTTGTCCAGCTCAGAGAAAGCCAGCCAGAAGCCGAGGGAGCCTAAGGGTCAGATTCTCAGCAGTCTGGGAGTGGGGGCGAGACACGGGGTGCCCCCAGGAACCTCTCCCCCTGCCTTCTCGTGTTGGCTGTCATGGAAGAGGTACCTGCTCCTTCCCGCCCAGGACTGCCCCGCTTCCCCGATTCCAACCCCTGCTGGTGGTCAGGGCCTCAGGTTCCATTCCAGGGCCCAAGACTCTATTCTGAGTGAGGAAAGGGCCCGGGGAGGACAGTGAGCTGGGCTCAGGCCCATGCAGGTGGGTAGCCCAGCTCCTCTCCTCTCCTCAGCCGTGCAGTGACCAGAAGCCAGGGGCGGAGGAGAGAGCCCCAAGCCCAGAGGTTGGAGTCATGCGAAGCTGGACAAGAAGGACTGAGAAGTCACCAGGCCCCTCTGGGAAGGGAAACCACAGAAGGGCGACCAGCATAGGCCACCACTTTGTGCCCGGAGCCCCATCTCACACGGGGGGTGGGGAGGAAGGCGCTGACTCCTCCCTCCCGCCCCCCACACGTCCTTCCTCAGCCCATCCAGTGACCAGAGCTCAGGGGTCCCTGCTCCTGCCAGTGTCTCTCTGGGGCTGTGACGCTCCCAGCCCCCTCCCTTGGCCCAGACATGGGACCCTCTGGGGAGGCACACTGCCGAGTTACGGTCGCACTTGCTACTGTGGCACTGAGCAGCTCTGGGCTGTTGATTTCTTGGGAGACCTAAGGGCCGCTGTGAGGAAGGGCCCATGCAAAGATGCAGGCACTGAGGCGGGCAGTCGGTGCTGTTACTACTGCTGCTCCCTGGGCAGGCTCCCAGCAGGCAGCCCTACATGAGGAGCCAGGCCCTCAGGGGACCTCAGAGAGGATGAATCTCCTGCCCCAGGCAAGGCCCCTCAGCACTGGGCCTGGGACAGCTCCTCCATCTCCTGTCCAGTCCCCTAGGCCAGCCCAGGAACCAATGTAGAGGGCCCTAGTTCAAAGAGAGCAGGCTGGGACAGAGACTCCCATTGTTTCTGCCCTCAGCCCACGTGACAGACAAGAAAGCTGGGACCTCAAGAAGAACACTGTCCCCCAGTGGGCTGAGACCAGAGTGCCCTGCTCTAGGTCCAGGGCTCCCTTCACCACCCTGAGCTGGGAGCCATCTAGGCCCTGCTCTAGCCACACAGCAAATGTTCCCACCTGCTTCCCTGGCCCCTGGGGCTTCCAGCTCAGACGGTTTAGCAGAGAGGCTTCTGGGAGACAGCAATTGGTGAAAGGTGAAGTGAGAAGACAAAGGGTGCCTCCCCGCAAAAGGTACAGCGGTGAGGGGTCTGTCCCTCCTCCCCCCATCCTCCCAACAGAGAGGTCCACAGGGCCCCCACATGGAAGGCAGCTCTCCAGGAGGCAGACCCCCAGGAACCTCGTGGTTGCAAGGCAGTGGGAGCCAGGCCCTAAGACAGGGGCTCTCAGGAGGAGGGCTCCAGAGCCCACCCGTCTGCAGGGGCAGCCCCATTGTATTGTCCACAAGACTCGTGCTCCCTGCTCTCTCTGGGCTCTGCCCAAGGGTCTGAGTCAGACTCAGGGAGCCCTTTCCAGCCTATACCCTGGAGACCATGAAGAGACCACCCCAGGCCCAGCCAGCATCCAGGTCAGAGTGCTGTGCAGGTCAGCCTCCACCCCAAGGCCCACTGAGAAAATGATGGTTTGGGCTGTCCTGAGAGGGGCTGCTGAGTGACCAGACTGGGGACATGGTGGTGGGCCCCTCCTCCCACACACCCCAGGAAACCTTGATGTGGTAGTTATGCCACAGCCTCTCTTTGGTGACCAAGTCGCCCCCCTGGGTCTTGGTTTCTCTATAAAATGATAGCTTTTAACTGGTTGTTAGATTCTTTCTTTCTTTCTTTTACAAAGGGGTAAACTGCTGTAACAAATTAACCACACTGCCTGGGGCTGCTAACTGCAACCTCCAGAGTTCAAACCTACCAATCGCTCCATGAGAGAAAGTTGAGGCAGATGCTCCCATAAAAGTGGACAGTCTTAAGAACCTAGTAGAGCGACCCCCCACCCCAACCTAGAAGGTCACTGTAGGAATCCACTCCAGGCTGTGTTCTGTTTGGGCATTTGGCCGGCTGTAAACAGCAGGCACATACTCTTCACGGTACTGGAGGCTGCGAGCCTGAAGCTCTGAGGAGGCCAGGGCCAGCCAGTGGAGAACCGGGTGCCTCTCCATCTTCCTGAGGTCCCTGTGTTGAGGCTCAGCGTGGGGGTGCGCCACTCTGCCCTCATCGCCCCATGGCCTCCTCTTGCTCCAGGGATGTGCGGGGGGTCTCTGAGAGGGGCTTAGGTGCTTTTGTCTGGAGATCCTGCACTTGGCCACCTCTGAAAAGATGTTTTCCCTAAATAAGGTCATGGCTGTAGACACTGAGGACTCAGACACAGCCTTGTCATGTCTGTTGTTCAAAGGATTAGGAACAGAGTGGGAACATGGACGAAAATAGGGTAATTGCTCCCACCATTTCGCGCGCCCCCCCGAGGCCCATCCACCATCGTTCCTTGCCTCTGGACATCCCTCAGGTGCAGGACCCCTTGGTCTCCTCCTGGCTGCCCATGCATGGGAGCCTGGACTCTTCCCTCTCTTGTGAAGGCCTGTGGGGGGGGAGGGGTGGCCTCACCCCCCACCCCGCTTCTCGCTGCCCTAGCATCATGCTCCACAGCTCAAGTCTCAGACCACCAGGCAGCCAGCTGCCTGGTGGGGTGGGGGAGGAGTATTCCCTTCCTATACACTGCCGAGCGGAAGCAGCGTATTCTTCGTGCTGGAATGTCAAGCCCTGGTCTGGCTTCTGCTTTCTGGGGAGAGGTAGTGTCCAGGCTCAGTCTGAGAGACGTCTGGATCAGGTGACAATGGCCACATTGGGTCCCATACTGTGCCCTGGGCCAGGACATCAGAGGAGATGGGGAGGGTCAGACATAGGGGTGTAGGAAGGAGTCCCTGATTCTGTCTGAGTGAGGTCTTAGGGGTGTTCTTTAAAGGAAGAGGGTTGTGAACGGCCACTGCCCCTGAGGCAGGTGGTGTGCTCAGAGCCCATGGTTTCAAGGTAGAGTGTTGATCACTCTGGGTGGATCATTTCACCTCCCAGAACCCCAATGTCTTCACCTGTAAAACCATACGTGCCAGGTCCTGGTGTCCTGTGAATTGCAGAGTCGAGCCCGGTCCCTGAGTTCACACAAGGCTATGACCTTCATAGAAGCGGCTCACCCACCCTTTCCAGTGCAGAGCTCCGGGGAAGGTTTGAACCTCCACCTTGAGGCTAGCAGCTGATGAAACACCAGCTGTGCTCCCCAGGGGTCTTCACACGCATGTGCTGTGGTCATCAGGGGCCATCCTGTCCGTGTTGCTCAGAGTAGCCTGAGGGACAGAACAGAGTTTTCTAGGTGGTACTCAGGTGGCTGACCCAAGCCATCGTCCAAGAGGCCTGGACTGAGCAGAAGGCCCTCAACAAGCTGGCTGGATACAGGGGCTGCAAACCCACACTCAGACATAAGAGCAACGAGGGAGCTGGACAGGATGGCAGGTCCTTCTGTCATGCAGCAAGCCTGAACCGGCTTGTCAGCACCAAGTCTTTAGCAGCTCTTCTAGGCACTTCCAAGGAGTGGGGTTGTTGGCTACCTCTGTGGACACACAGCATGGACGCTGCCCGGTCCTGTGCCCATCTCACAGTGATCATGGCTGCCGCGGTGCCACCCCAGCTCATTGAGGGCCGCCCTCATTTTTGCTGCCCCTCAGTCTTGACAAGCATGATGTCATTCTACAGGGTCGGCTCTCCCCTGACAACGTGCCCAAAAATGTGAAAGGAAGTCTTGCCCTCTTGGCTCCTAAGGAGCGTTCTGGCTGTGTGGGGTCACGATACAAGAGTTTACAGAGAACGTTCTGGAAAGTGGTGGTAAACAGGGAGGAGCAGACCACCTCCCCTGCTCGACCCAGCCCATGGATATGGGAATGACAGACACATAGTAGGGCAGCAGGGTGTGAGCCCTCAGTGCGAGAGACTGTTGGGCAGAGGGTGAAGAGACCAGAGTGGCAAGATGGGGTAAGGCCGATGACCGTGGGGGTGGGTGCATGGGTGTCCCCAAGGAGAGCAAAAAGATGTCTCTTGTAGGCAGCTTGACATCAGGTGGCCAGTGTACCCAGAGTAGGACGTTCCTCCCACCCCCCACCTCTTGACACACACCCTGTTCCTGCCACTGCACCAAGCCCAGGGCAGCTGGTGACAGGCCGGGTCCCTGACAGAGGCTGGGGAGGCTTTGAGCTGAACTGCTCACCCAGAAGGTGCTAATTGAGCTGATTAATTGAGCCAATTACCTCAGACTCCCAGGAGGGCTGGAATCAGGCTTGACTGGGGGGGGGGGGGGGGGCAGGTGTGAGGTTGAAGCACTGGGCTGACAGGGGGAACTGGCCTCTGAGGTCTGGAGAGGCAGGCTGTGGCCCCAGCCTGGAGCCCCCCGATCTCTGGATGGAGCCCATGTGAGCCCCAAGGAGCAGGTGCCTCTAGCCGGCCAGACTTGGCCGCCTCCCCAGGCCGCACGCGCACCGGGGAGCCCCGTCCGGGGTACGTGAATGGCTCCAGGACCCATGGATTACCCTTTCCGGCCGCACCTCTGGCTAATTTTGGAGTGTGAACGAGAGTGAGTGTGAGTGTGAAAGGCGGGTCGTCCGGCAGCTGTCGACTGTGTCAATGCTCCCGCCTTCCTCCCAGCCCGCCCAGGAGGCCCGCCCACGGAGTGGGTGCCTTTGTACAGCCGAGGAGACTGAGCTGCCCTGAGTTGAGGCCACTCCGCTGGGCCGGACGGGCAGGGGTCCTGCCCAGGAGTCACAGCCGTCTACGTCCTGGGAGCTGGACATCGGCCGCAGCCCGCGCTGGGCCCAGCTGGAAAGCAAGGCCGGTTGAGGACGAGAACGCAGCAAGCTCCTGGGTGGGCTGAGCTGCGAGGGGCTGGGGGGCTGTCACTGCAGCTCCGTCTCCACGGCCAGCAGAGTGCCCACCAGCATGCCCTTGGCTCGCCTGGTCTGGGGCAGCCCTGGCTGTCGACCTGCCCGTCTCCAACAGGAGCCAGGGGGAGTCGGAAAAGCATGGCGCTCATGCCATCTAACCGCGCATGTGCACGTGTCTCTTCTTCTGGCAATAAAAACTATGCTCATTTTCAAGCTAAAAAGTAATTTTCTCAAAAATAAAAATGAAGGTGGGGTAGAAAGGGGAAACCAATGATAAGGATCTACATATAGCCTCCATATAGCCTACATATAGCCTGTACCTGGGGTACAGACAACAGGGAAGTGGGTGAAGGGAGAGATATGTGAAAATAATAATAATTTATAAATTATCAAGGGTTCATAAGGGAAGGGGGGAAGGGGAAATATGAGGAGTTGATGCCAAGATCTTAAGTAGAAAGCAAATGTTTGAGAATGATGATGGCTACAAATGTGCTTGACACAATGGATGGATGGATGGATTGTGATAAGAGTTGTACCAGCCCCCAATAAAATGATTTAAAAATAAATTAATTAAATAAATAAAAATGAAGGAAAACACCGCCTCTATTGAAGTGTGATTTTTACTGAGTGAGATGCCTCCATCTTAAGTATACAGATCAATACATGTTGATCAATGTATAAACCAGCTCATAATACCGCCCTCCCCAGAAAGCCGCCACCCATACTTTCTATACTCACTGCCCCACCCCCAGCCCCACCCACCTCCCACCCTGGGCCATCTAGTCACTGGTCTCATTTCTCCTTCTGTGAGTCAGCTGTGTTTGTTCTAGAATCTCAGATAAAGGCAGCCACAGGGTAAGGTGCTCTTCCTGGCTTCTTGCACGTAACCCAGTGTCCTAGAAGATGGTCCATGCAGCTGACCCATCTGTCCGTCTGACTGTCCGTCCTCCCATCCTTCCTTTGTGCTGGCTATCTCACTGAATCATGGACATTTACTACCGCTGTTAATCCGCTGAGCCGCTCATGGGCACTTGGCTTGTTTCCAGTTTGAGGGATATTGTGAATTAAGCTGATGGTCAAGTCTTATTGGGAGTGTACATTTGAATTTCTGCCGGATGAATATATAAGAGGAAAACTGCTGGGTGTAGTGATTTCATGTTTATCATAGTCAGGACTGCCAAAGGGGACCTTCAGTTAAATGTTGAAGTCTGGTGGCTGGTCCTCAAGGCCCTGCATGCTCTGGTCCCTACTGCCTGCTCAGCCTCATCTCCACCCCCTGTCCCCGAGTTTCTTTCAGATCAGCAACCTCTCTCACGTGCTGTTTCTTTAGCTTCCTGCGACCCCAGGGCCTTTGCATGTGTGGGTCCCTCAGCCTTGGATGTTTCCCTGCCCTCTGCTCTTCAGGGAAGAGTCTTCCTGTCATCCCCATCCCTGTCTGTGTGGGGGTGGAGGTGGGGGAGGAGGGCTCTCAGGCCTTCCCAAAGCTCCCCTGCTCTTTGTCTTTCTGGTGCCTGCAGTAGGGTTTATGTCTGGTGGGCTGAGTATGCCTTTAATCCCTGTCTCTTCCACTCACCTCCTGGTCCTGTCAGTGCCTTATGCCCCTAGTCTAGCCCCAACACATCAGAGGCACTCGATAGATATTTTAGGAGACTCGATGAAGGAGGCCAAGCTCCAAGGCTCCCAGGTCTAGGCGGGGGTCCCCTTGCCCTGAGAAGCAAAGGCAGCCAGGCTGAGCAGGTGCTGCCTCTTCTTCAAGGTGAGGGAGGGAGGGAAGGCTGGGGAAGACAGAGCATGACTCATCTTCAGAGGCAGACCACAGAGAGCGTGAGGATACAGTCAGACCCTTCTTGACCTTTCGTTTGTTTAAGGCTGAGGGAGCTGAGGGGTGAGGCACGTAGGAACTGCTGATGGAGGGAGTGTCTCAGTTAACTAGTGCTGAGACCATCAGAAGGTCACAGTGAGTAGATTTAACAAAAGTTTAGTCTTTCATGGTCAGGATTGGGGCACCAGCTCTGGGGGAGGCTCCCTCTCCCTGTCGGCTCCTTTCAACCTCTGTGGACCCAGCATCCCTTGAGACCTCCATTGTCCTGGCACCCAGCTTCCCCTGGGTCTAGGAGGTCCAAAGCAGGGGGCCCTGCATCCAAGGAAGCATTCCACCCCCACCTCAACCCTCCTGCTTCTAAGCCAGATGGAGGGCCCCCTGACCTCTGCTCTTCCCTCCACTCTCTTGTAAAGTGAAAGGTGAGGAAGGTAGGTCAGATCTCAGAGAAATGAGGCCTTACATCCCATCAGGGCTGTGAGCGGATTCAGGGTGTTACATCCCCCTAATCCCCTTACATGGGATCAGGTCTGACCACATCAGAGCACAGCAGGGGATGATTACGTAATTACATAACCAACATCGTTATGTAACTGCCAAATCACTGGGAATCCTGGCCCAGCCCTGCTGACCCACGGGGGAGTAGGACACCATAAACCCACCATGGGGGCTGCAGGTTCATGCCTGAACCCATGAGCAAGAAAAGTGCTTGAAGTCACAGGCTCAGAGAGATGGCTCACTGACCCCACCCTCAGCACTGTGGACACTTAGCAATACACACCTGCGGGGGAGATCTCTGGACCCCTCTCCCCTTCCTGCTGGAATCAGCCCAAACAAAGTGGGGCAGATTGTAAGTCATCAGTTTAGATGTGGGGTTTGTTGACAGTGGGGACCAGCTGAGGGTATTCCCTGGGGTTCCTGGGTGCCCCTCAGCAAGGGGTCGGGAGAGGACTAGAGGCCTTGACTTCCAGGAGGGCTGAGGGAGGCAGCGCTGCCCTGCCCCTCCCCCACCCCCTCCCCCAGCTGGCCTATTGCAGGGTTGACCTGAGCCTCTTGCCGGCTAGATCCCCTCCTGTGCTTGGGTGATGCCTTGGCCTCTCTGTGCATGTGGCTGCTCGTTCTGGGAGTCTGAGCTGTTGGCTCTCAAACCCTTATCTCCTGAGATCTACCCAAGTGTGGGGGTGAGATTGTACGTCACCCTGATGGCGCCCGTGTGAAGTGAAGGGGTGGAGTCCAACCTGTCAATCAGGTCACAGCCTGATGACACCTCCCTGGAGGTGTGACCTTCTTATAAGTGAAACTCTGGGAACCTCTCTCTCTCTCTCCCTCTCTCTTGCCCTTTGCCCTCCCTACTTGCTAGGATTCTGTGTCTGCCTCCAGGGCAGCCCCATGCAGGCTGTCAACTCACCACATTGCCATGCTCCCAGCAGCCCTGGCTCAGTACAACACACCCCCGCCAGCCTGTGAGCTCCCTGCCTCTGCTCGCCTTTCTGCACCCTCGGCCTACAGCTGCATGAGTCTGCAGGCCCGCATCCCCAGCTAGCACCAGACCCAGGGGCTTACATTGGACTGGGCTCAGATGCCTTCCCAATATAAATGACTTCTTGATACAAAGTTCTTTGGTTTCAAAGGAAGGGGTGTGGGTTGGATCTTCTGCGGGGCTGTGGGCCAAATGACCATGGCGATAAGCATGGGATCCCAAGGGCCCTGAGGCCAGAGCTGTTCATGGGCCTCACCATTGCCCTGATCCACCCAGGGCACACTGCTGTCGGGATGCAGGCTGGGAATGGTGACAACCAGGTGAGCGAAAGTGTGGCCTTCCGGCAAATTGTTTCCCCACACTGCCTTACCTTCCTCGTGCAACGACGGAGGGAGACGCCCGAGAAGGGCTGCAGGGATGGAGGGAGACACCCGAGGAGGGCTGCAGGGATGGAGGGAGACGCCCGGAGGAGGGCTGTATCAGTGAGGGATGAAGGCAGTCTATGGAGAGTAGGCCTGCCAATGTGCTGGGTCACATGCGGGGCTGCTAGCCAACAGATCAGCAGCTCAAACCCACCAGCTGCTCTGAGGGAGGAGGGTGAGGCTGGTGGCTCCTGTGCAGACTGACAGTTGTGAGAACCCAGCGGACAGTGCTAGCCTGTCCTGCAGGGTCGCGATGAGCCAGGAGCCATGGCAGGGAGTGCGGGTCTGGGGAAGTGTCAGCTCCAGAATGGACATGTGTGTTTTCAGCGCTCCCACTCCTCACAGTTACCAAACACCCTCGTATTTATTGTCTCATGAGGTCCTTTTACACAAGCCTGGGAAGTCCCCGTGGCAGACAGCTGCTGCTCCTGTGGAGTTGCCCCGATGCACGACGGCCCCCTGTACACCAGGAGGAAATGCTCCCAGGGCCTGCACCAACCATGAGAGAGATAGCATGAGGACCTTCCAACCTGTCAGCATGGGGGGAAGTGGCACATCTTCCAACATCACGTCGGACAACAGTCCATTGTGAGTGACAGATTGCGTCCATTGGCTACTTCTCCGAAGAGATTGCCAGACGAGTCTCCCACTCTGTCCTGGGTGACCCAGGCAGTCACCGGAGGCAGAGCTCAGAGCAACACGGCAGTGTGCAAGCCACCGGCAGACAGCAAGAGCACTACCCCCATTTCACAGATGCCATCACAGAGGCCCCACATGGCCGCAGAGATGGAGGAAAGAGCGCGACCAGGCAGATGCCAGGGCATCGTGGAGGCTGATGGCAGCTGTGGGAGACCAGTGGGCAGGCAGGAGGCACATGTGGCTGCTCTCTTATGACTGGAGTTGGGCAGGGTTGTCAGAAAGGAGCTAGGCATGGCAGCTTTACCCTGAGGCCAGCTGGGAGCCAGTGAAAAGTGATTGTTTTCCAGACCCCTCCCCATACCCTGTGAAGGGCAGGACTGAAGCACCTCTGCCCCAGCCTGAGCAATAGGAGGCCCGAATCTCCCAGCCACCTGCTTCCCAAACTCCCTCCTTCTGTAAAATTCAAGGGGTTCAAATGAAAGTAGCGCCCACCGTGCCCTGGCACCTCCCTGGAGAGAGTGCATGGACCGACCCATAAGCCAATCAGATCCTCTGTCTTCAGACTTGGGTCTAAGGGCCCAACATTTGGGAGGCAGGCTATGGGGAGGCCTGAGGCAAGCCGGTCAGGCTGGGGGAGGCTGTAGTGGCTATTTTCAGAGCATGTGTTGATGAGCAAGCTAGGCAAACGGAGCTTCAGAAAATGGAGCACTGGCCACAACAGGGATGAGACCCATGTGGCCAGAGAGCAGGAGAAGCAGCCAGAAAAGTCCCTCTGCCTGAAACCCAGATGCTCTGTTGGCCCTGGGAACCTCCCCAGGCCCTCTGACATCCCTATCATCACTCCCCTCCCGTTCCCTGCTACTGAGTCAGCTCCGACTCACGGTGTCCCAGGAAGGCAGGGAAGAACTGCCCCTTTGGGTTGCTGAAATGAGGCATCCTCAAGGAGTTGAAGGCCCCATCTCGCTTCCACGGGGTGGCTCAGGATTCTGAGTTGTCGGCCTGTGGCTAGCAGCCCAACCTGTTTCACTGGCATGGGTTCCCAACTTGATCACAAGCCCCAGTTTCTCAGGCTTAGTCCAGGGGCGGTGTCTCGGCAGTCAGCAATTCCTTCCTAAGACCTGAAGAGGTGGCAGACTGGGCCTCCACGGAGCCCTGGCAGAGATGGATGGGTAACAAGAGGGTCATCTCTCATCCCAGGGAGCCCAGACAAGCAAGAGGAGGTGCTTACTCAATGCTGGCACCCATGTTTTCATCACTGCTTCTTCAGAGTCGCCCTTCCTATGACTGGATCCCGCGGCAAAAGTTCTGACAGCTCAGCATATCACTGCCCTCCCAGCTCAGGACAGTGGTACGGAGGGAAGAAGACACATACCAGAGTGTGCACTCTGATGCTAACTGGCCGGGCAGGTGTGGTCCAGGGTCGCACTGGAGGGGATGGGAACAGGCGGGTCAGTTGGTTTTCAGGGTGATGATTCCTCCCTCGAGAGTAGCCATGCCCACCTTTGAGCTGGAGTTCAGTGGGAAGGACTTGGGAAGTATTCGTTGATCCATTCCAGTCAGGCACTGGACCCTTCCTCTGACAGTCCTGTCCTGAGGGGCTCCCGGGGTGACCCATCAGACACAGCAGGATCCTTCCATGGCAGTGATTCCTCACTGGGAAAACACCAAACACCAAAACAACCAAACACACTGCCATTGAGTTGATGGAGACTCATAGGGACCCGATAGGATAGGGTAGAACTGCCCTGTGGGTTCCTGAGACTGTCACTCTTTATGGGAGTAGAAGCCACCAGCTCATAACCACTTGACCCCCAGGGCTCTAATGTGGAACCCACCCGGCCTTGGAAAGAGGGCAGGGTTTCCTGGGAGAGAGAACAGTATTCTAGATGAGGGAATGCGACGGGAATGCGAGTGGGAGGGCGCAAGGCATCTCATGCTGTAACTCTGGCTCCATCCTAAAGGAGAAACCCCTTCCCCTCTCTGAGCTTCTCTTTCCCATCTGTCAGGGAGAGAGGCTACAGAGGCCAGGCAGAAAGTAGAGTGGGGGGGGGAGGGGGGGGAGAGGCAGGAAGTCTTGTATCCTTGGCTACCATTCAAGAGTTGCCTGGGTCAAATGGGTAAGCTGCTCCCAAACCAGAGCAGAGAGCCCCCCAACTGAAAAGATATAGTTCCACCCACCTTTCTGGGAACATGCTGGCGACCCAACAAGGTTGTGAGATGGATCGAGGTGAATCCCAGCATCCCGAGGTGCAGAAGACATCCTCGTTTTCAAGCTGGCCACTGTCACTCACAGGGCATTGACAGCACAAAGCACTACTTAGCCAGAAGCCCTGAGGATAGGGAGGGTTAGGCATCTGGCTGCTAACTGCAAGGTCAGTGGTTCAGATACCCCAGCCAATCCACAGGAGAATAAGGCTGTCTGTCCCCCTTGTGCCAGTTGCATAATCTCCTGTCAACTAGTGAAGGGGTGCAGTCTAGCCTGTCAATCAGATTGCAGCTTGATGACTTCATTTGGAGGCACTAAGGAGATATATAGCTCACTAGGGGCCAGATATACACACACTCACTGCTTCGTCTTTCTGTTAACAAGACACATGGATACGCAAGAGCCCTGGAGCTGGAGGAGCCACTTGGAGACCCCTGCCAGCACTGAGATGCTTCCACTGCCCCTGAATCGACCAGACTACCCACCCACTGGTCTGGGATCTTCCTGCATTCCGCTTCATTGCATCTGTAGCATGAGTCTGAAGAGGGGTTTATAGATTGGTACTGGACATATAGGTTACTATCCGATTTATGGATTTGATCTGGACTGGGCTGGGATGTTTTCTCGATATCCAATTACTCTTTGATAGAAAACTCTCTATGACACATATACGAATGTCTCTGGATTTGTTTTCTACTCAACCCAGACTTACACACCCACAAAGGTGTCTAGTCTCCGAAACCCCATCTAGGGCCGTGTGCTGTCAGGAGGGACCGTTCCTGACATCAGGCTTAGCAAAGTAGAAGGGCAGCAAAAAGACGAGAGCCCTCGGCAAGCTGGGTGGACACAGTGGCTGTGATGGCAGACCACGAGGATGGGGCAGGACCAGGGAGCATTCCTTCTGTCGTAGAGAGGCTCGCTATGGGTCGCAACCCACTTGACAGCACCCAGCACCAACATGAGCCAGAATCAGCTTGGTGGCAGTGGTCTGCGTCGTGATGAGTCCTGCTCCACAACCCACTTCTCATGAACTGTGTGATGGGGTCCATCCACCATCTCCCCAACACAGAGGGCTTTGGCCTCTCACAGGCTGACCGCCACCAAGAAATAGACAAGGGACAGGCCTGGGGCGAGTGCCAGGAGCACAGAATCGTCGGCATGACTGGAAATGAGGATGCCTGGAAAGGAAATGAGACGGAGACAATCTGTCAGGTCAGCTCACGGAGAGGCGTACATGCTGGGACAAGGAGTTGGGTTTCAGGGTGAAGTGGGTGCTGGGAAGTTGGCTCGCGGAAATGTTCCTGACAGCTCAGCAGTGAATGACAAGGGTGGCGTGGGGAGGAGGAGCTCCCGGAAGCCAGCAGAACGCACAGCAGGCCTGACATGGCACAGAGGCAGTGGAGATGGAAAGGTGTGGCCGGTGATGAGGTCATGCAGGAGGTGGAACTCACAGGAGTTGTCCCCTGGTGGGAAAGAGGAAGTGAGGGAGGGAGTGGCCCAGAAACCTGGAAAGGCAGCCGATGGCCCTCCCCACTCAAGCACAGACACTGCGCACCCCAAAGCGAAGCCAGCACATGCTCACCCCACCCCACCCCCAGTCTCAGGACCTGCATTTGTACCTAGAAATCAAACCTTCACAAAGAACACCCAGAGGCTTGAACTCACTGTCATTGAGTGCATTCCAGCTCACAGCCAGCCTAGAGGACAGCGTGGAACTGCCCCTGTGGACTTCTGCGATGGGAACTCTTTCCCAGAGTAGAAAATCTCATCTTTTCTCCAGCAGAGCAGCTGGTGATTTGAACTGCCAACCTTGGAGCCAGCAGCTCCGTTTGTAACCACAACACCACCAGGGCTTCTCCGAATATCTGGCAGATATTCTGCTATTTGTCCAGATGTTTGCAAAGGATGAAGGGAGTGGAAGGACCTCTCTGCCCCTATTCTTCAGGGACCCTACCCCCCAAAAAAATCCCTCTACAGGAATGCAGCCGAGAGGCAAGGTGCTGGGCTGAGGGGGGCGGGCAAGCCCCCTGCTCTCATTAGCAGTGGCAGCGTGGTATTTTTAGCGTGGCAATCAAGAGCAGGGCTGCCTCTGGATGGGCGCAGGCAGTCTGGGCTCGAGCAGGGCTGTTAAAAATGGAAAGACACATACTGCAATCAGTTGTGGGGGGCAAGGGGTATGCGTCAGGGCTGACAGCTGTGGCATCTGCAGCTATTGGCCCCCTGAGCTGGCAGGGAGCGGGGGTTCTGATAGAGGAGTTGGGAGTACAGCTACCCCTCAGCATGGTGTTCTGAGAGTAGCCAGAGGCTAGACTGTCCCCAGAGCCTTGCCCCCCTGCTCACCACCCTGACAAGAGTCCTGTCAGCACCCACTGACCGCCCCTTTTCCCCAGGCCCCTCTGTGATTGGCAGCTACTCGGGCACCAGCACTGGCCCTGTGAGCACTGGGGAAGCTGGGTGAACAGGAGAGAAAGCCCCCTCCTGCGGTACCCCCCCCCCCCCGCCACACACACACATACAGAAGCAAAGCTATGCTGAGATTCCCCATCCAGGACAGTGCCCTTCTAGGAGGGTCACTGCACTACGACCTGGGGTCTGGGCGTAAGGTGTCTGCCTGTCACTCTGTAGCAGCTGTGGGGCTTCAGGCAAGTCCCTTCTGCTCTCTGGCCTCCGTGGCCTCATATGTGAAGTTGCATTGCCAGGTGAGAGCAGAGCACAGATGCAGAAGCCAGCAGACGTGGAGGGCAGAGCAAAGGGCACTGCCAGCGGCTGCCTGTACCCTCCCCTCACCCCACTGTCCCCCTCACCCTCACTGCCCGCTCAAGCTGTGGAATTGGCTGTGGGGCAGAGCTGGCCTTCCAAGGAACTATCCCTCTCAGGACAGGAGCTGTTGACTGAGGCCTCCTGGATGATTTGACTTCTTTGTGCAGCTCAGCTTACAGCTGAGAGGGCTCCTGGGGTGTGGGGGATGGAGATTCGGGAGGGGCCACAGGACAGTGTCACCCCAGCTGTGCCCTCCTGCTGCCCACAGACCCACTGGTGGGGGCTGGTGGTGATGATCAGATTCACCGGCGGAAGCACTTCACTGCCTGTCCAGTCTTCCAGGGCCAGAGGCGGCACCTTGGGAACCGCACCTCTGGACAGATGTGCTCCCTTCCAGGCTGGTCCCACAGAGGTAGAGCACCTGGATGAGTCCTGTCTCCTGGCAGCCACGCAGGGCGTCCTACTGTCCTCCTGCCAGGCAGGTAGCACCAGGGCCAGTGGCAGGAGGAAATGGGTCTTCACCTGCAGGCGCCACGTGTAGGCCTCTGGGAGGCAGCGAAGACACCCACCGGTGCCCGCACGCGGTGTCCAGACTGGAGCGTCTGCAGGCTGGCATGTGGCAGAGCCACGCACGTCACAGCGGTGTGGGCTGCGGTGCATCTCGAGTTTCCCTGACACCTCAGAAGGCGGGATGCAAACCCGCCGTCTGGCAGCCTCGGGCGCCCAGCCCGAAGAACGCTGAGCCGCACACGGAGCTCCTGCCGCAGATGGCTGGGGCAAGAGGCAGTGGCGGGGCCCCACTTCATGCGCTGGGGCTTCCCGCAGGGCCCCCCTCCCAGAAGCGGCCAGTGGAACGGCGGAGCTCTGGCAGGGCGAGTCGGCTGGGCATGGAGGCCTCGGCCAAGAGCGATCGCCTTTGAATCTGAGGGGGTGGGAGGTGTCAAAAACACTCACACAGACGCACACAGGACCCCCCCCCCTCCCCACCACCTACAAAGATGCTGGCTGTGGAGGGGGCGCTGATGAACTGAGCCCGTTGATATTCTTCCGCTCCTGGAAAGGGCAGGATGAAGACCTGGCTCGCTCCAAAGACAGCCAGTGGTGCAGTCACTCCCCGGAGGCAGGAGGAGGGGAGGGCCACCCCATAGGGGTGGGGAGGAGAGTGTCAGGAAACGAACCACCACTACCACCACCATCGAGGGGACTCTGACCGAAGCAATCCTGCGGGGCAGGGTGGACCTGCTCCTGCGAGTGTCCACGGTGGTCGCGCTGTAGGAGTAGGACAGCTCCGCTGACTCCCTCGGAGCTGCTGCTGGTTTCCAACTGCTGACCCTGCGGTTCGCAGGCCGAAGTGTGACCCACTGCAGGGCCAGGGCTCAAGCTGGGAGCTGGAGGAGTGATACTCACACCCGCCTTCTCTCCAGCAGCACCTATGTGCCGCCGTTCTCCTGTGAGTCGCCCCCCTCCAAGAGGCAGGGAGTATGCTGCAGGGAAGGAGGCCACACGGGGCTACTTTGAGTTACACCTTGCCTTCTCTCTCTCCGTTTTGTTTTCCTGGAAGTCGCTGAGGTCACCAGCCCCTCGTGTGGAAGCATCTTCACAGTGTGTGGAGGTAAACAGGATGCTGGTCCAGGGCCACTCCTGGACCCGGCGTATCATCTTGTTCAGGACCATTCTACTAAGAAGATTCAGCTGTGTCGTTCCAGGTCACCTCCCCTTTTCAGCCTCCCTTTATCCACCCTCAAAATGATGGACAAACAGACCCCTTGAAGAAACCAAAGACACATGGGAGCAATTCATCCAAGCATGACCATGACCCTCAGCCTCTATAGCCCTGAGGGCAGAAGAACTAGATGGTGCCCGACGGTCACTATTGATCACTCCAAAAGGAAGCGCTCTGGAAGGTCCTGGACAGAGTGAGGGTGGGGGACTGTGGAACAAATATCAATGAAAGGGATCAGGCTTGCTGCTCTGAGAGAGATGGGTGGTCCCCAGAGACCTTTCAAACCTTTCAAACCTGGAACTGAACTCACCTCTGTGCCTCCACTGATGGGCAAACAATAGGCTTGTGTCTCCATAAGGCAAAGGGAAGATTCAGAAGCCCAGGTCAATGGGGAAGGTGCAGGAGGGGAGCAAGCTCTACGTTCGACATCACTACCTCCCAAAGGGCCTTGGGATCAGCATAGGACTCCCTGGCTGGAGTCTCAAATGCACCTGAGCTGGAAGGTCCAGTCCACATGTCCAACATGAGGACTATACCCTGTAGACAGGGACCCTGCCCCCAGTTGTCCCTGTGAGAGGGAGGACGTCTTTCACTCTTAGAGGCGCCATTGTGGCTGCACAAGCACAGGATGGAATGTAGCCCACATGTCGTTCTCTAAATACAAAAGCACTTTGCTGTGCCGACTCACAGTGACGCTAAAGAACAGGAGAGGACTGCCCCGCATGTCTCTGAGACTCTAACTCTCGAGGGGACTAGAAAGCCCCATCTGCCTCCTGCGGAGTGGATGGTAGTTTCAAACTGCTGACCTTGCTCGTTGCAGCTCAGTGCGTAACCACCACACCACCAGAGCCCCCATTTCTCATCTGCACAGGGGGACAGACTCAGGGTTTGGTTGAAAGTTAGGTTGGGATGAGATCTCATGATGAAGCCACGGAAATCTCCAAATGTAAGTGCCTTTATCTCAGGGACTAGGCTGCACTTTATAGAAGGAAACCACGCGCTCCAGGTGCTCGAGGGGCAGTGCTCCCGCAGCCCATGTGCTTGAGAAGTCCTGAGTCTCTAGCAAGGAAGGGCAGGTTGGTGACCAAGGCATCTTTCAAGTGTATGGGGTGGGGGGGGGAGGCTGTTAGTCTGAGTTGACTAGAAAAACAAACCCATAGACACTCATAGATGTGTAAGAGAGAACTTATATCAAGAAGTAATTATGCATCAATAAGACATCTCAACCCAGTCCAAATCAAGTCAGTAAGCTGGATATTAACCTATAAGTCCAACATCAGCTCATGAATTCCTCTTCAGACTCACACAGCACATGCAGTGATGCTGAATGCAGGAAGATCACAGGAAAATCCTGTGGATTCACTGGTAGTAGGCACATCTCCAGGGTTCTGGCTGCCATCAGCATGGTTCCATGTGTCTTGTCACAGGAAGGTGAAGCAGAGAGAAAGATCTCAGAAACCTCACGAGAAGGCCACACCCACAAGGAAGGATCACCAGACTGTGGCCTGATTGACAGGCTAGAGTCCACCCCTACATTTATCAAGTTGACACGAAATTGTGTGACTACCACAAGCAGGGTGACTAAATATTTTGCCTTGCAAGTACTCCTTGCAAAGCTGGGTTCTTGGCCTTCTTTTATCCCTAGCACACCCCTGCACTCCTGATGACCTTGTGAGGCAGACATTGTTATCTGCTGACCAGGTAAGGGAATGAGAAGCACCTAGAGCAATTTTCCTAAGGCTGTGCACTCAAGACTCAAACCAGAAAGATCAGGTGCCAGAACCCCTGCTCCAAACACCATTATTCTACTGCCTCTCTCATAAGAAGAACTAGGAAAGACAAGGAGCCCCTAATCCTCGGAAATTCTCCAGCTCAACTTCTCAACTATGCAGAACACCCCCTCTGCATCAGCCCCATCTCAGGAGTCCATTAGCCTTGATTAGCTCCTCTAATGGAGACCTCAGTACCACTCAAGACAGCTACTCCATGAGTGGTTAGACAGTTCATTAAAATAAGAGACTCTTAATATTCTAGGATAACTTATGCTGGGGGACTAGGGGGAAGGGTGACATGCAGTGGAATGTAGGGCCATATAGGCTGAAATCATTTATGCAAAGGAAAATATAGCACCTTCTATTTGTGGGAAACCTGAGATAGCAGGTTAGAACTTTTCAGTGCTATAGAGAGGAAGCAGAAATGACCCTCCCCCCTCCCCACGTTTTACAGGAGCAGGTGACAGAAGCACAAAGACCCAATCCAAGTTAGAGAGTGAGAAACGGTAGAAACGGAGCATGAGCTGCAGTTCCTGCTCTCAGGGGCTTTCCAACCTGTTGACACCCAGAAAAGAGACCTGGGGAGGGGGTTGTGCCTGGTGCACCCTGATAGCATGACCTCAGCTCCCCCAAAGTGTTTGAACTACATAGGGTAACCCCAACATGGAACTAAGACACATGGACATAAACTCGGAAGACTGTGTGGGTGCTAAAGGTTCCCAAGAAGCAGAGCCCCAGGGTGTCAGCAAGAGGAAGCTCAGTGCAATGTGAAAGAGGGGCCAAGGGGCTGTGGTGAGAGGCCCTTCAGAAGGGCCTTAAGAGATGGGTCAGAGGTGGGTAAACATCCAGATGGAGAAGGCTGGTTAGGGCAGTGGAAAATGAATCAGGGTGGGGAGCAATTGCCCCTCATCCGAAAGAGCCCAGCTAGTCTTCTCTGTCTGTGGCTGGTCCCCTTAGAAACTCAGTAGCTAAGTAATCACTGAGGCGCAGGGAGCACGCACTCTGTGAGGGCCGAGGGGTGCAGGAGTGAATGTCTGTGCTCTTCCCTTCCTGTCCTCGGCAGTCAGAGGGGCAGGCAATGGCATGGAGCATTGGCTTCTCCACACACATCCCGAGGAACCTAAGCCCGGGCAGTGTGTGCATGAGTCTTCTCCAGTGAAATAGCCCAGCCCCGTCCCCCACTCCCTTTGCTGGACAGCCCTGAGCAGCCAAGCCTCCTGAGAGCTCAGGGCAGCCTGCTTTCTTAGGTCCTGTCCAAGGTGCTGAATCACAGACTGGTTTCTCCAGGCAGGAAGAAGTACTGCTACACTCCGTCCTCAAGAAAGCAGAGGAACGATCTCGGAAGCAAAGGTATGGATAGAGGTATAGGCCTATGGAAATACATTAACTCATAAAAATAGAGGTATTGGCTCAACTACATATATTTATATTTATATGGCAATACACTGAGATTGTGGACAGACTTCCCACATCTGCTCATACCCTCCCTCAATGCAAGAACACTTTGTTCTAACAACCTGGTTTTCTGTGATGCTCACCCTCTCAACACAATTGCTGAAGACAAAATGGGTATGCAAACAAATGTGGTGAACAAAGCAGATGATGCCCTGCTATCAAAGATATCGTATTTGGGATCTTAAAGGTTTGCAGTTAAACAAGCAGTCATCCAGCAAATGAAGCAATGAGCCCACATGGAAGAAGCATCCCAGCCTGTGGTATCACGAAGTGTAAACAGAATTAGGTAACAGGCATCAGGAGACCTAAAACACACAAATAAAAGAACTACATTGCTGAGAACAATGGTGGGGGTCTGGTCCAGATACCCCAAACCCATCTGTAGACAACGGGACATCCCCTCATCCCCTTGTGACAATGGGTCACAAGGAAGAGATGAGTCAACCAGGGTGCAGTAGAACACAGATGAAACGCACGATATTCCTCTGGTTCCTTGACCCCAGTGCTGCCTTTAGCTGTGGGCTAGAA